>JAQZBX010034792.1:0-24845 GCA_029593785.1 Cabassous unicinctus | reverse complement strand
GCTGTAGGGTAGGAGTTGCAGCTCCACCAAGATTCCAGGCACAGCTGGCACATAGGTGGGCCAGAGGATACAGTCTCTGGAAGTACACCTAAAAACTCCTGCATCACATATAGGTTTGAGTAGAAGGGACTGATGGACCATGTGCAGGGATGACTTATTTGAGTCCAACTCTGTCACTCTCAGGAACACAGATGCCAATAAAGAGCCCACTAATTAGGCATCAATCTCTGGGGCTATCCCCACTTGTATAGGACCTGGGTGTCACCAGAGCCTTCAGGGGTCCCTCTGTGTTGGGTGATATCCACTTTGGTGTTCTATGAGATCCTACTGAGGTGTGCATAAGTATTACCTCTGGGTTATGTAAACAAATGCACATATATGCATATTTATTTATATATCATTTTACAAATATTGGTATGTATTGTGAAAAATTTGATTTTTACCCACAATAAAAAAATAAAAAATTAAAACAAAACAAAACAAAACAAACAAAAAACTGACAGTCTACAGTAATCAAGAAAGTGAAGTGTTGGTGAAAGGCTAGAGAAATAGATCGGTGATACACAATATAGATACCAGAAACAGACCTTTGCATATATAATCAGATAATTTTTTAAAACCATTTTATTTTGAAATCATTTCAGACACAGAAAAGTTACAAATTATACATAATAATATTACAAAAGATCTAATAATAAAGAGAACACCAGTATAAACCCTACCCAGTTATCCAGAATTACCAACTTGTAACATTTTGCCAAGTATTTTCTTTTCCTTCCTCCTTTCCTCCCTTCCTTCCTTCCTCTTTCTTTCTCTCTATCATCAAAATCTGTCCATCTATCATCTATTGTCTATCTATCCTTTATCTATCCATCATTTATCTTGTCATCCTTTCTATTTTCTAAAAATTTGAAAGTAGGTTGTATACTTCATGCTCCTTTACCACTTAATTCTTCCATATTTTTAATAACAAAGATATTCACTTTTGTAACCACATTAAGTACAATTATCAAGTTCAAGAAATTTAAAATTGATATTAAGCATACAGTCTATATTCCATATTTTTCAATTGTCCCAATAATATCCTGTATATTGGAAGCAGATAGTTTTTCTAGATTTGACAGGTCCACATACAGAGGGCAATTGTGCCCCAGGATGGACCACACTCATAACTGATTTTGATGAGACTTTGCACTAAGCATTGTTTTTGAAATGACTTAAGGCTTTGGGGATGTTTTGATAGAATGAATGCATTTTGCCTGCAGAAAGAATATATCTTTCTTGAGTCCAAAGAGTAGAGTGTGATGGTTTGGAGCAGTATGTACCCCTGAAAAACATGTTCTTAAGCTTAATCCATTCCTGTGGGTGTGAAATCTTAAGTTGGAATTTTGATGGGGTTACTTCAGTAAAGGTATGGCCCCCCTCATTCAGGATGGGTCTTAATCTTATTACTGAAGCCTTTTAAAAGGGAATAAAATTCAGACAGAGAGAGAAAAGACCAAAAGGGAGCAGCCAGAAGCTGAACATGAGTGGAACCTGGAAGAGAAGGGAGTGATAGGAGACACCATGATGTGCCTTGCCATGTGACAAGCTAAGGGCCAAGGATTGCTGGCAGCCAGCCCCAGAAAGGACTGCCTTAATGATGCCCTGATTTGGTCATTTGCCTGGTCTCAAAACCATTAGCTAATACATTCATGTTATTTAAGCTGAATCATTGCATGGTATTTGCTTGATCAGCCTAGGAAACTAAAGCACCATTTTATCCACTTTCAAATATACAATTCACTGGTGTTAATTACATTCACAGTGTTGTTCTACCATCACCACCAGCACTTTTCCTTGACCCCAAACAAATTCTGTTACCAATGACATATTTACTTCTCATTCCCCACCCCCATCCTGACCCATGGTAACTTGTATTCTAGTTTCTGACTTTATAGATTTGCATATTCTAATTGTATCATTTAATTGAGATCATACAATATTTGTCCTTTTGTGTCTGGCTTATTCCACTCAGTATGATGTCTTCAAGGTTCATCCATGTTGTCACATGTATCAGAACTTCATTCTTTTTTTTACAGTTGAACAGTATTCCACTGCATGTATATAACACATTTTGTTTATCCATTCATCATTTGATGGACACTTGGGTTGCTTTCAGATTTTGGCAATTGTGAATAATGCTGCTATAAACATGGGTGTGCAAATACCTATTCGAGTCCTTGCTTTCCTTTCTTTGTCCTTTCTTTGGGTAATACCTACCAGTGGTATTACTGTGTCATATGACAATTGTATACTTAACTTTCTGAGCAACTGCCAACCTGTTTTTCAGTTTGTATCATTTTACATTCCCACAAACAATGCACAAGTGTTTCTATTTATCTACAACCTCTATAACACTATTTTCCGTTTTGTTTTTTTTTTTTAATAGAAGTCCTTCTAGTGGATGTGAAATGGCATCTAGTTGTAGTTTTGATTTGTATTTCCCTAATGGCTAATGATGTTGTACATCTTTTCATTTCCTTGTTGGCCATTGTATATCTTCTTTGGAGAAATGTCTATTCTAGTCTTTTGGACATTTAAAATTTTGGTTGTTTATATTTTTGATATTGAGTTGTGGGATATCTTTATATATATTCTAGATATTAAACCCTTATCAGATATATAATGTCTAAATATATTATTCCACACTGTAAAGCTGTCTTTTTACTTTCTTGATAAATTCCTTTGATGCACAAAAATTTTTAATTTTTATGAAGTTTAGTTTATCTATTTTTTCCTTTGTTTCTCATGCTTTTCATGTAAAGTCCAAGATTTCATTTCCTAATATAAAGTCCTGAAGATATTTTCTATGTTTTCTTCTAAAAGTTTTATGGTTTTAGCTCTTATGTCATTGATCAAGTTTGAGGTGATTTTTTTTTTGAGTTGTGAGGTAGCAGTCCAGTTTCATTTTTTTGCATGTGGATATCCAGTTTTCCCACACCATTTGTTGAAGAAAACCAAAAGGCAACCCATAATCTAGGAGAAAATATTCACAATACATGTATCAGACAAAGGGCTTGTATCCAGAATATATATATTTATTTGTAGGATAAATATATATTTATATATATATATATATATACACACACACACACACACACACACACACACACACATATAGGAGTATATATATATGTGTGTGTGTGTGTGTATACACACTCCTACAAATAAATAATAAAATGGCAACCCAATGTAAAAAATGGACAAACAAATTCAGTTAGTTGCTATATTAGTTTCCTAGGGCTGCCATGGCAAATTACCACAAAATGTGAGTTTTAAAACAACCAAAATTTTTAATTCTGGAGGCTAGAAATCTGAAATCAAAGTGTTGGCAGGGCCATACTCCCTCTGAACACTCTAGGAAAGAAAACCCCCTTGCCTCTTTCTAGCTTCTGGTGGTTGCTGGCGCTTTGGAAAACTGTCACTTTCTTGTAACGTTAACTACGTTAACTTTATGATGTGATAATTCCACTCCTAGGCATTTATCCAAGGGAAAAGAAAATTTATATCTACAAAATGACATGCTCAACAATGTTTATAGAAACTTTATTCATAGTACACCAAAAAAAACTAAACAAATACAAATGTTTATAATTTGTGAATGGATAAACAAGTTGTAACATACACAACACCTATTCAAGGATCTCAAAAACACTATGTTGAGGGAAAGTATCCAGAAACAAAAGAGTATATATTGCATGATCCCACATATATAAATTTCAACAGCAGGCAAGAATAATCTATGAAAAGAAATTAGTACAGTGGTTGCCTATGGTGAGTGAAGGCATACTGAACTTTCTATGCTAATGGTAATATTTTAAATCTTATTTGAGGTGATGGTTTCATGGATGTATACATTTATCAAATCTCATCAAGTTGTATCCTTAAAATATGTGAATTTCACTGTATATAAACTTTACTTAAAAATGAAAAGAGCTGTAAAGAAATATTGAACTCTAGTTAGTTGTTTTTTTTTTGTTGTTTGTTTTTTTTTTGCAATGTCATAGGATAGCAATTCTAAAATCACTTTCTCTTCTAGGCATAAGCAAATGAGTAAATATAGTGTGCATAAATGGAGAATTCTCATGTTTAGAGAAAGGTGTTAAAATACGTAAAAACGGAAGACTAAAATAATCCCTATATTATTGGATGAATTGGAGATACTTGGAAGTCTTGGAGGAGAAGAAGGAATGAGAGAGAGAAATGATGCAAAGGGCAAGCAATAGGTGAAAAGGTAAAAGAAATTCTTGCAACCTTTCCATAAATTTGAAATTGTATCAAACTATAATATTAGAAATAAAGCCTTGGAGAGCAGTAAGATGTAGTGGAGACTTGTCCAGAGACAGCTCATACAGAAGAGAGAAAGAAAATAAGAAGGGACCTCCTCTACTGTTTTCTTTGATGATGATATTACTCCAAGTACTCTAGGTGAAAGTGGACAGTTTGGTGGGAGGTGGACATTATTGAGCTCAAGAAAAAAGAGGCATCTAGAACAGCAGTTCTAAACATTAGCTGTACCTTAGAATCACCTGGGGAGCTTTAAAATTAATGGTGCCTGGATTCAACTTCTATAGATTCTTATTTAATTGGCCTGGAATGTGGGCTGAGCATGGAGAGTTTTAAAAGCTTCCCAGGTGATTTTGATGTGCAGCCAAGAGTGATGACCACTCCTTTTGAGGGAAACTTGGAAAACTTTGATGTCAACCAGAGGAAAAAAAAACAGGTGAAGTTGTAAGTTTTGTAGGCTTTAGAGGTGAAGCAAAGGCTTATGGTGTTTGGAAAAACTCAGGAGGAATTGGATTTATCATGACCAGAGGACCGACAGGAGGAAGGAATTCTCTAGCAGCACTCATAGCTGGCAGAACCAGGAGCCTCTGTGGGTGACCTGCTATAACTTTGAAGTTTTTCAGGATTTAAACGTCTGGTATATCTCTTTTTCTCCTAAGCCCTTTAGGAACTGATTTGAGAAAAGTCTTCCTGGTTAGGAATGGAGACTGAGAATGCTTAATCACTACAAACATACCTTTAAGCTAACTTAATTTGGCCAGTCCAGCAACTGGATTGCCCGGTGCTTGGTACCAAGTAAACAATTGTTTGCAAAAGCTAACTAAATAGAGTCAGAGGTACACACAAGGCTCTGGCCAAGGTATCCAGGGTACCTCTTGAGCAAATACCTTCCTCTCTTTTCCTCCCATTATAAAGAAGTTCTAATGTACATCTCTGAATCAGTGTATTTTCAGACAAAATGATCCCCATCCTCTAGTCCCTGTAAGAGTTTTAGTGTAGTACCTTTTGAAGCTGGAGTGATGACATAAATGTTCTTCCAGGTTCCTTTTTTCATACCTTATGCTTCCATGAAAAAGATGGAATTTGAAAAGGATTATGTAATTGCCACAGGAGAGAATATATTCAGATATTATGCTGGTACCCATCTCGAGAAACAGGTTTAGCAGTCATGTTAAAAGTCAGCCATATTATCTTGGAATTTAGTCATTATTTCAGAAGAAGTTGTATTTCATGGTGTTTTAGTTTGCTAGAGGCTGCCAAGGCAATATACCAGAAATGGGTTGGCTTTTACAATGGGGATTTATTAGGTTGCAAGCTTACAGTTCTGAGGCTGTGAAAGTGTCCACATCAAGACATCATCAGGTGATGCTTTCTCCCCCGAAGACCAGCATATGGCAGCATCTCCCTTCTCCTTTGGATCTCATTGCTTCAGCTTCTGGCATCCTCTCTCCCCAGTTCATCAATTTCAGCTTTTTGCACTCATGGTGTTCTCTCTGCTCCTGTGGCTTTCTCTCTGTCTCTGTGGCCTTTTTTCTCTGTATAGTCATCCTATTTTAAAAGGACTCCAGTAAGAGGATTAAGACCCACCCTGGGTTTTTCCTTACTGAAGCAATCTAATCAAATGAGCCTTAACTGAAATAATCTAATTAAAGTGTCTCACCTACAATAGGTTCACACCCACAGGAATGGACTAATTTAAGAACATAATTTTCTAAGGTCCACAAAAGACTCAAACTACCATACATGGCTTAGCTCATACAAAATAGTAATAAGCCATTATAAACTGAATAGCTCAGTTCTCTATTTTGCTCATCTTATCAACACAAACTTAGGGAACCAAAGCATTCTACTTACCTAGGCCATTTAAAGAGCTTTAATTATTTTATTCTTCTATAGATGAGTCAATTGATATAAAATAAAGTAGAGAGACTCAGTTTTGTCTTACAGGAGAAGCTGGATTAGGTTACTAAAAGGTCCGTGAAGAATCAGGGACATATTCAAGAAAGGCCCATTTCAAGTCTACTCTCAACATAATGTCCTGGGAGCTGCCTTGTGTTCTGCCCTTACCTGCAGACTGCTCTGAGCCCAGAGGAGAATGGCGTCCAGAGCTCTCCTCAGCTTGGCATTGCCTGAGATCAGCACGGCTGCATGTCCAGAGGGACAAGCTGCCATTATCCCTACACAAACCATTACTCCTATCTTGTTTTGCCACACTATCAGCAAGGGCACTGAGATGAGGGCAGCACAGAATGATACCACATAGAGGCAGAAGAAGAAGACAAGAGATTTGAGGGCTTTGATGTGGGCCTCTAGGCTGGGGTCGTGAGAGTCACTGGTTTTGGCCCTCATTGTCCTCATGTGCCTCCCCAGTGAGACAATCAGCATCCCAGAAGAAATCAGAAAAATTAGGAAAGGGAGGATAGCTCCCAGATTGCAGAAGAGAAACGAATAAAAGAATTTGATTTTCGCATTTTCTGTGTCTGTATTGTTATTCATGAATATCATAGCTGTGATTGTGGAGTGAGATTTGCTAAAATAGTTCAAAAAACAGAGTAAAGTACAGGCACCAGAAAAAAGAATAGTACTCAGGAGCATCTGGGGGATCTTCCTGGAGATCCAGCTTGCCAAGCAGAGCAGGAAGATGTGGGAGAAGCGGACAATCTTGGAGCAGTAGAGGATACTGAGGCAAGTGGTGAGCCAGAAGCTGGCTTGGTTAGTGATCATCCAGAGCACAATGACAGTTTGGTAGTTCAGACTCAGTGGGTCTTTCATCTTCTGGAAGTGGGTAAGGTAGATAGCATCCAGGAACAGCAGCCCATGTAGGAAAAGCCGGGTCATACTGAGACTCAGCAGCACAAGATCACAGTTGCTCAGTGGTTGCCTCTTTACCACATCCCAAAAATTCACCAAGAAAATGAAAGCATTGGCCAGGATTCCCACTGAAAACTCCAGGATTGAAAGGAACAGAAAAACGCTCTTGACTTCATAGGACACAGTTAAGACGGGAGTCATAGTCAACATGATGACTCCTTTGCTTAGCTAACCTATTAAGACTCAGGTACCATCCAGCAGAGAAGGTTAAATGTTGATTCTGGGCCAGGACCTTTCCTTCACAGAGCATCAGGTTCTCGCCCTGGGTCTATCCAAAGTTGGGTACACAAAATTCTGACTGGAAATTTACAGGGGTGTTGTTGCTTTAGAACATCTCTTGAATATACATAAGGACTCATGTGGGAGACTGATGATTCTATTTCTTGGGTGACGCATAAGCTTTTTATACACCCCGGTGCTCCTTGTACAACAGCTTCCCCAGAAGGCCACAGCACAGCATCAGGGATGCAAACAAGACAGAGTCTTGATTTCCCAAGCTCAGTTTTTTGCATGTCCATCTGAACCTGTTTGAGTGGAGAAGATAGTGCTATTTGCTTATGGGCTCAAGGAGGCTGGTAGCAGGCAAAGCAGATATTTTTGTTGTACTACATGTGAAATGGTGTCTCTTTCCATTTGCATGCCTTCTATTACCTCTGAGGCATCACTCTCCTCACAGACTGTGTTTTTAATATGGACAAGAGCCTGGTTCTCCCCTCTCACCCAGCTTTAGTTGTTATTGCTGAAGGCTTTATTCAATCATAATTATGTCAGGTACTGTGCTTGGCAAGGGGAGTATTTATGTGAGCAACACCAGCACTTGCAATGAAAGGAGAGAAAACGTAGAAAATCTTGCCTGGATTATTACAGAAACCTCTTAACTGCTCTCCCTGCCTCCCACCCCTCACCACCTTTTCTACAAAGAAAACATAGTGATCCCACTAAAATATATCTCTGATCATTTCATTTCTCTGTTCAAATCTTCCAATGGCTCCTGTCTCATTCACAATAAAAGCCAACCACTTACAGTGGTCCACAAGGTCCTGTTCCTTTTAAGTTGCCATCTGTTATACTTGCTTTCTCCCTCACTCTACCCCAGCCGCACTGACCTCTTTCCTGCTCCATGAATTCACCAAGCACCCTCTCACTTCAGGGCCATTCCACTTGCACTTCCTGCTTCCCAAAAAGCTCTTCCCTTCCTACTACATTGTCTCGCTTTCTTCAGGTTTTTATCAAAAGGCATATTACCAGGGATATCCTCCCTGACCACCCTTTGATTGGTACTCCTTACCCCATCTTGGGTGCTTACTATCACTTATCCTGTTGTATATTCCTGCATATATTCAATTATTTATTGCCCACGAACTAAACATGTAAGCTTCATGAGGGCACATAGAAGGTACTGAATAAACAATTTTTGAATGAATGAAATTTTCATAATTAAAGCATTTAGTAATTTATGACATTCCCATGGATTCTTTAACATTTCCAGGGGTTATATTCTAACATAATAGGCTGTAATGTCTGAAATCTAGCTTTCTCCTTTTTAAATATTTCCAAATATTTGGTGAGCTCTGGCCTTTGGGCATCTCTAATTATCCTTGATCTCAATCTCAAGCTCTATAAAAATTCTGGCCAATAGCTTGTCTGAGTTTGGAGGACTGACATCATTTATAGACTGGATGTTGTTTTTATAACATTTTCCCACCTTCTAGGACTTCTTTTCCACTCTTGTAAATGTTTTACTTTTCTGGGTTTTTTTATTATTGCCCTTCATGCTTCATTCGCTCACCTGTTCATTTACTAGGATGAAAGGGAAGGAGAAGTTGAATGATTCTAACTTTGGTTTGCTTTCTGTTGGATGATACCATTTCTTCCAAGTGGTGTTTCTGACTTTTTATTGGCTTGCTCATCTTAGTGCTTCACTGGTGCTTTCTGCTAACTCTTCACAGCCTCACTCTGGGCATTCTCTTTCTTCAGAAAGTGAACACAGCTCTGTGGATTGCCCTAGAGGCAGAATGCTCTGTGTTGAGGACCAAGCTTCCTCAGATAGGGTTAGGCTCTGCCACCTACTTTCTGTGAGACCTTGGTAAATTATTGAGCTCTTCCTGCCTAAATATCCTTGTCAATGAAATGGAGATGATGAAAATAACACCTACCTCAAAGGGTTGTGAGGATTACCTGAAGTGACTCATGTAACATGCTTGGACTTTTGTTTGACACATAATGTTCCCTAAAAATTATTTATTATTACCATAGTTCTATTGTGTTTTGTTTGTCCTTGATCATCTTTGGCCTTTCCTCTCCCTACATATTCATTTAAAATTTTCCTAAATCAGACAGCTACCTGTGCTGCCCCTTTAAGTCTCTGTTACATTTATTTTTCATGTTTGCTTTCAACTAAAATTCCTTACTTGTATTCTTATAACTCAAGTGAAATAAATAAGTAATTACTACATATGTTCACTTCTGTTTTATTATGAATTGTTCATGTCCAGATGTTCATATAATCCCTCATTTTGCGTAATTGAATGGGAAGATGCTGTTTTTAATTCATTGTCTTTGTCACCACCTCATTTGGGCTGCTTATTCTCACAGAATGCTGAACACTGAAACACTGAGTTCGGTCCTAACTGAAGCTACATTTTCCCTTCTCTTAACCATTCCAGATTCTCGAAGGTATTTAGGAAAAGTGCTAACTATCCTGGAGAGTCAAATGGAAGCACTTGCTCCAAAGTACAAACAGAGATATAACCACAGAGTTATAATCTTTTATTTACATCAGGGTTATAACCTTTTATATCAAGAATCAATATAATCATTAATCTATGTTGATTCTTTTGAGCATCAAGTCCCAACACAGTCTTTTAATAATTAGGACTCTTTCAGAGAGGAGCAGTGCAAGCATTCCCGGTACCCCACTTTGACTTGTGTACACACACAAGGTTTGAGCGTTTGGGGTTTGTTGCAGTTGGGCAATTTGATGTAATTATGAATTCCAAAAATATATATTGGATTATGCTTGTAAACTGGTCTGCTAATCCGGGCATGATTAAGTTATGATTAGGGCATTAACTGGACCATGTCAGTAGGGCGTTGAGCCCCACCCCTTGGGTGGGTGGGGGAATCAAATATAAAAGTCAAGGCAAAGGACAAAGGGAACAGTTTTTGAGTTGCAGTTTTGATGTTGGAGTTTTGATGTTGGACAGAAGGCCCCAGTATAGAGACGAGCCATTCACCTGAAAGGTCACAGCTGGCCTTGTGGAGAGAAGCAAAGCCTAGAGAGCCTCATAATCTACAGCTGACCTTGTGAAGGAAACAGAGGAGTTAAGCCCGGAGAGAAACGCAGCCCCAGGAAGAGAGGAACCCAAGAAGCCTGAACCCTGGCAAACGTTGGCAGCTGTCTTGCTCCAACATGTGGCAATGGACTTTGGTGAGGGAAGAAACTTATGCTTTATGGCCTGGTAACTGTGGACTTCTACCCCAAATAAATACCCTTTATAAAGACCAACAATCTCTGGTATTTCACATCAGCACCCCTTTGCCTGACTAATGCAGAATTTGGTACTGAGAGTGGGGTAGTGCTTTTGCAATTATCAAAATGTTGGAACAATTTTATAAATGGGTAAGGGGTATTTTTTGGAGGAATTGTGAAATGCTTGATGGAAAAGGCCTAGATCACTTGGAAGAGACTGTGATAGCAATATGGGTGCTAAAGAGACTTTCTATAATGCCTTAGAAGTAAATGATGAAACTATTATTGGAAACCGGAGGAAAGGCGATCCATGTTTTAAAGTTGCAGAGAATGTAGCAAGATTGACTCCTGATGTTATATGGAAGACAGAATTTGAAAATGGTGAACCTGAGCATTTAGCAGAAGAACTTTCCAAAGTAAACTCAGAGAATGCGCCTTGGCTTCCCCTTGCATCTTATAGCAAAATACTAGATGAGCGAAATACACTAAGGACTGAACTTTTGGGCACAAAGAAAACAGAAACTGATTCCAGAACTTCCAAGTTTCTGGAAATCAAGTTTCCAGATGAAAGTGACTTAGAAGTCATTTAGCTAAACCTGGAACTTGTGAATCAGAATTGAAGATGCTGTTATCTTGGAAAGACTTGTGGAAATTCTTACTGTCTGATGGCTTGGCCCCCTGCTTCCTTCATGCTAAACCAACAAAGTTTTTGAGAGAGCTGTATGAACAAAACCACTGTCAGCTTGGACAAAAGAGGACATGGAAATGAAAGATTGAAGGAGAAACAACTTTAAGAAGAAACCCATGGAAGCTGAGATCTGGAATTAAGACATCGCCTTGGGCCAAGAGAGGAGACCAACCCATGTGTACAGAGGGGGTGAGTTTGCCCCAGCAGTTGAAGAGGGTGATGTCCCCACCCCATGTTCTGGGAGAGTTTTGCCACCCCAGGGTGCAGAGAGGGTGGAGAACATTCCTCAAAGATTAGGGCGGTGAAGGTCAACACCCCATAGGTCTGAAAGGGGTGTACCTGTCCCCCATGGATTAGAGAAGGCCAGGTGGTCAACCCATTTCTCTAAGAGGGTTGAACCTGTATGCCAAAGTTTAGGGAAGACCAGGTGGTCAACTCATTGCTCTGAGAGGGTTGAACCTGTATGCCAAAGGTTATGGGGAATGTTGTCTTCACCTTACTGTACTAGGGGAGCTAAGACTCTAACCCAAAGATTGGGTAAGGTGTGGCAATCACCCCAATACTCTTGGAGGGTGAGGTCTGGAGCTTGGTCAACACCCAGATGCTTGATGAGTGTGGAACCAAGAAAATGGCCATTGGGCAAGCCTGTGGAAAGGGTGAGTCCCCATGTGGCCCCAAGGAGAAGAAACCATCATTTTAAAAATGACTCTCAGACTTTGAAATCGAATGGAGGATGCCCTGCAGGTTTACTGAACTGTAGAGGATCCATGACCATGTTTAACATCCCAGTTTCTCCTTATGATAATGAAAATGTTTATCTTTTGTCTTTCCATTTGTGTGTTGGAAGCAGTTAAATGATTTTGTATGTTTCAGAGGTCTACAGCAGATGGGATTTTGCCTGAAGAAAAACTGTATTTCTTTAAAATGATTATGATATGATTTTGTACTTGAATTGTTACTGATTTAAGGTTTTTTGAATATTGTAATGTATTTTTGGAATTCAGAGGGTTGAGTGTTGCAGTTGGGCAGTTTGATGTTATTATGAATTCCAAAAATATATATTGTATTATGCTTGTAAACTGGTCTGCTCATCTGGACATGATAAGTTATGATTAGGGCATTAACTGGGCCATGTCAGTAGGGTGTTGAGCCCCACCCCTTGGTGGATGGGGGAATCAAATATAAAAGTCAAGGCAAAGGACAGAGGGAACAGTTTTTGAGTTGCAGTTTTGATGTTGGAGAGAAGGCCCCAGTATAGAGACGAGCCATTCGCCTGAAAGGTCACAGC
Organism: Cabassous unicinctus; assembly: GCA_029593785.1. NCBI lineage: Eukaryota > Metazoa > Chordata > Mammalia > Cingulata > Chlamyphoridae > Cabassous > Cabassous unicinctus. The sequence goes on along the minus strand of JAQZBX010034792.1, from coordinate 12,197 downwards.
TGGCCTTGTGGAGAGAAACAAAGCCTAGAGAGCCTCATAGTCTACAGCTGACCTTGTGGAGGAACCAGAAGAGCTAAGCCCGGAGAGAAACGCAGCCCCAGGAAGAGAGGAACCCAAGAAGCCTGAACCCTGGCAAACGTCGGCAGCTGTCTTGCTCCAACACGTGGCAATGGATTTTGGTGAGGGAAGAAACTTATGATTTTGGTGACGGAAGTAACTGTGGACTTCTATCCCAAATAAACATCCTTTATAAAGACCAACAGTCTCTGGTATTTCGCATTAGCACCCCTTTGCCTGACTAATACAGGGTTATATAAACAATCTCTGATGTAAGTAGTCTTTAGCAACTGACATTTTTTTTTTAAATTAGAGAAATTGGGTGTTTACAGAACAACCATGCATAAAATACAGGATTCCCATATACCACCCTACTATTAACACCTTGCATTGGTATGGTACATTTGTTACAATTGATGATAGCACATTTTTATAATTGTGCTATTAACTATAGCCTGTGGTTTAACTTAGGCTTCACTGTTTGTGTAGTGCAGTTTCATGGATTAATTTTAAAATTTTGATTCTATTGCCATATATACAATCTAACATTTCCTCTTTTAACCACATTCAGGTATATATATTTCAGTGCTGTTAATTACATTTACATTGTTGTGCTACCATCACTACCATCCATTACCAAAACTTTTCCAGCATTCCAAATAGGAAAGCTGTACATTTTAAGTCTTAACTCCCTATTCCCTATCCCCACCCCATCCCCTGGTAACCTATATTTTAGATTCTAACTCTATGAGTTTGATTATTCTAATTGTTTCATATCAATGAGATCATACAATATTTGTCCTTTTATGTCTGGCTTACGTTACTGAACCTGATGTCTTTAAGGTACATCCATGTTGTTACATATATCAGAACTCCATTCCTTTTTATGGCTGAATAATATTCCATTGTGTGTATATATACTATATTTTGTTTATCCATTCATCAGCTGATGGACACTTGGGTTACTTCCATCTTTTGGCAATTGTAAAAAATGCCGCTATGAATATCAGTGTGTAAGTATCTGTTTGAGTCCCTGCTTTCAATTCTTTGGGGTATATATCTAGAAGTGTTGCAGCTAGCTAGGCTGCTGGAATGCAGTATACCAGAAATGGGTTGGCTTTTACAATGGGGATTTATTAATTTATAAGCTTATAGTTCTGATGCTGTGAAAATGTCCAGATCAAGGCACATCAGGTCACGTTTTCTGCTACTGGTGGTCCTGGACTCCTCTCTCACATGGCAAGGCACACGGTAACATTTGCTGGTCTCTTCCTTCTCTTCGGGGTTTTATTGCTTTTAGCTTCTGCCTTCCTTTGGCTTTCTCTCTGCTCTTGTGGCTTTTTTCTCTGTGCTTCTGTGTGTTTCTGTCTTTGCCTCTGTATGCATCCCATTTATAAAGGACTCCAGTAAGAGGAATAAAACCCACCCTGGGTCATGCCCTACTGAAGTAATCTAATCAAAACGTCCAGCATACAATGGTTTACACCCACAGGAATGGATTAGCTTTAAGGATGTGATCTTCTGGGGTTCATAAAAGCCTCAGACTCCCACTGTGGTAATGTTGAGTCATATGGTAATGCTATACTTAGCTTTCTGAGGAACTAACAAATTGTATTCCACAGTAGTTGCACCATTTTACATTCCTACCAGTAATGAATGAGTGTTCCTACTTCTCCACATCCTCTCCAGCACTTGTAATTAAAAAAAAAAATAGTAGGCATTCTAGTGTGTGTGAAATTATATTGTGATTTGTATTTCCCTAATATGTAGTGATTGTTGAATATCTTTTCAAGTGCTTTTTAGCCATATGTATATTCTCTTTGTAGAAATTTCTACTCAAGTCTTTTGCCCATTTTTAAATTGGGCTGTTTGTCTTTTTGAGTTGTGGGATAAAAAAATATATTGTGGATATTAAACCTTTATTGGATATGTGGTTTCCAAATATTTTCTCCCTCCTAGTATGTAGGTTGTAATTTTATTTTCATGATAAAGTCCTTTGAGGTACAAAAGTTTTTTTATTTTGATGGGGTCCCATTTATCTATGTTTTCTTTTGTTGCTTGTGCTTTGGGTGTAAAGTCTAAGAAACTATTGCCTGACACAAGGTCCTGTACTTCCATACATTTTCTTCTAAGAGTTTGATAGTTCTTATATTTAGGCCTTTAATCCATTTTGACCTGACTTCTGTATGTGGTATGACGTGGGGGTCCGCCCCATTTTTTTTTTTTTTTTTTTTTTTTGCAAATGAAGATCCAGTTCTCCCAGCACCATTTATAGAAGAGACTATTTTTTTCCCAATTAGTGTCTTTGTCCCCTTGTAAAAAATCAATTGGCTATAAATGTAAGGGTTGATTTCTGAGCTCTCAATTCAATTTTGTTGGTTTATATGTTTTCCCTTGTGCCAGTTCCATGCTATTTTGATTATTGTGACTTTGTAATAAGTTTTAAGATTGGGAAGTGCTGTTGGAATTTTGATTGGGATTGCATTGAATCACAACTGATTCCTTTTTTAAGTTTGTTCACCCAGAAAGCTAAGAACAGCCAAATTAATCACAATGCTAATAAGAGCAGTAGCAGGAACGTGAACTTTGCTTTATCAGATGTAATCCAAAGATTGCAGTCACTCAGACTTTCAAATAAACATATGTGAAAACTTCCATGAAATGTATAAATTTGTGTATAGATTTTTGCTACCATTTATTTTTGGATATTAGAATTGAATACTTTGAATTGATTTTTTTAAGTTGCTGTTGGTTAGTTTGACATATGAACATTATTGATAATGCTATCACACATTTTTCCCTTGGCATGCTTTGCTTAAATGTTTCCAGTTACTGGATAGATGGATATATTCAACAAGATTTATTAAGACAAAATATATTCCAGATATTGTGATGGGCGGTGAAAACACCCTGGTAAAGAAAGGGGTATAAGAGGGACTGAAAGAGCATAGAGGAGTAGTACCTACATCAGGGTGGGAACAATAAGAAGAGTTCATTAGGGAAGGCTTCTTAGAAGATAGAACACTGGGGTTGAGACCATAATAAAGATGAGTAAGAGACTACCTATTATAGAATAGATGGAATTATCTTAGTAGGAAGTAATAGTCACCGTAATGTTTAGGGACAAGAGAAACAACAATCTAACAGAAGCTAATAAATATCAGGATGCGATAAATGAGGTTGGTTACAACCCATTCTACAGATACAGTGACATTATTTTCAGAAGATTTGCATTTTGATAAATCAGTTGTAGTTTGAGATGATGAACTTTGGTATATATAGTACTCTGGGATCACAGTCTATAAAAAGATAGAGAGATACATCCCTGTATATAATCATGATAGATAGACAGATAGATAGATAGATATAGATGATAGACAGATGGATAATAGGTAGGTAGGTAGGTAGAGAGATAGATGGAAATAAAAATTGACATCTTTTCCTGTACCTCAGTCCCCTCACCACCTTATTAGGGAGTTCTTTAAGGATCACACCAGTGACAAGGCACTGTTGAGAAAAATGTTACAAAATTCTAAGAGACAAAGTAGTCTAAAGACTGGCCTTGTTCTTATGTGAAACTCTCAACCTACTGCAAAGTTTGGCAGAGCAGAATGTTCTTTACTCTCAGGAAATTGCAAATACACACACACACACATGCACACACACAATTTTTTGGGGGGTGGCGGGGGGAGAGGATTCTATAAGCCTGAGTTAAGAGAGCAGAGCATTGCTGTCCCTCTATGCCGTACTTTGGAGGAAATGGGAAGGTTCTGTGCTAATAGTCCCTGAAATCAAGGGGCTTGTTTGAAAGGAGGTGGGTGTTCTGAAGGCAGGAGACTTTTGAAGTGTGTCATGCCAACAGGGGCAAGGAAACCACAGTGTCATGTGACTAGAAGGAGGGGACAGGGACACTGGCATCTTGGTCCCCTAGGAGTTGGGGATCGAAGCACAGGAGAGAACCTTGCTCTTCTGAGACACAGAGCCTGGAGGTCTGCTCGCTGTTCAGCTGTTTTGGTGACTGCTCTGTCACGCTAGAAAAGGGGGGTGGGACATGCACTGTAGATGAGGCCTGAAAGAAGGCGTGGCAGTGCCTGGAAGAGGTGGTGATCCTCTGAGAAGAGGAGGCGGGGGTAAAACTGAACATTGCCAAAGACAGTCTGGGACTTTGTCCCATGAAACCAGCCGAGACCAGAGCATGAGCCTAGAGCGGACAGAGGTGAAGGGCACCTCCTCTGACCTCACAGGACTCACTGTGGCAGTGGCCATTGCCACCAGCACTGATGATGGCAGCATCAGGGAAAGCAAAGAAGTGATTATGGGTGGGCATTCGGGCACCATCCCACGTACATCAATTCCTATTCCCTCTGTTCCTAGATCCAGCCCCTAGGGAAAGAAGTCTCTGATAGTAAGACTAGAAACAGGATGGTGGCAGAAACTTTAATAACTGGATTGTATTACACAAAGAACCAAATTGGTTTAATTTTAAGACGGGTAATGGGTCAATTTGCTCAAGGCAGATTGGGTTTAAGGTCAAGGAAGCATGTGCATTTTGGGGGACAAAGTGAGCTTCAAGTTTGACAATCACTGAGCTGAGACTCCTCAATCATCACCCCCCCACACACACAGGACCCCCAACTTGTCCATCTAGACACAAAGCAAAGGGATGGAGTGGAAATAGGTCAGGGAACTCCTAGTGAGGCCCTTGAGAAAATAAAACAATCAGGGGTTGTGGAGAAAATGGCAGGTTACATGTGAAAGATCATATTCTTTGGGGAAAGAGGTTATTTTAATTTAGAGGGAAATACATCTCTAAACTCCTTCGGATAGCAGAGTTGACTGAAAGAAACAATTTCATGTTAGTGAGACAAACAACTCAATAGAAAACAGACAATTGAGGTGGTCTCATCCTGAAAAAGGGCAACAATGATGATGAAAAGCACTGAGGACAGAGGAAATAGCATGCAGGAAAGTATTGAGAAAGGAAGGAACCCTGTGTTTCCAAGGACAAAATTTTCCCCTTTTGTAAGCAATTACAATAGAAAGCAATCAGTGATTGGTTTACTCCTGTCTTCAGTTCTTATCCTGTGGATAGGCAGAAAGAGATATAAAAGATTGTGGAAGAGAGGCCAGTGCTCTCAGGAAGCATGGGAATTGAGGATGGGGTACCCAGATAATTGGACAGAAAATGGGCCCGAACTGTCATTTTCCCGGAAGTTGGAGATAGCCTGGACTCAGAATCCTCCCACTGTTATTAACAGCTCCCACCAGGTGGCGCCAGACCACAGCAGGGTCTGGAATTGCCGGCTTGCCAACTGCAGGCTCACTTCAGCCACTTACTTAATCTTGCAATAATGTGGCCCCATATTTTATATAACTGAAACTTTAGACTCCTTTTATCATGTTATGATAGGCTGAGTATCATTTAATCTCACAATTCCTCCATGCAGAAGGTAATGATAATTCATTTAGTTATGAGAAAGTGGTTTCAGGAAGGTGAACTGATCAAATATCTGGGCCAAGATAACTTAAACTACTAAGTGAGCAGCTGGGATTCTGACCCCAAATATTCTGCTCTTTCCTCTAAGCTTAGCTACCAATCTTGGACACAACGTGGAGGGTTTTTGTTTTGGTGAGACACTTAGGAACATTCTTCCCACCCTTAGACCTGTTTGAATGGGTTTTTTGGGGTGAGTGGCAGCTGAGCATTTATGAATCACCTTGCGGGGGTGGGGGTGGGTGGCTGATAGTTCATCCCATTCCAAGGAATAATAGGGAGGTTGAGGCTGGGCAGACTCAGGAGACTGGTGCATATTTCAGGGGACCACTATTCTGGTCAGGGAAAGGGTAGGGGAATATCTTTGTGAAGCCTCCTTTAAGATCACTGACAGACCATATCCATCTGCCCAGCAGGTGCATGTAGGTATTAGTAAGTGAGGATCCTGGAGTATAAATGGGAATTCCTCAGAATCTCCTCAAGCAGATCTGGGATGAGGCCTTCCTTGACTCCCACCACAGTCTCCCACTCTCATTTTCAGGCTTCCTGTATCTTTGCTTCCATCATATCTTGTTCATACCTCTATTGTAGCTCTCACCATATTTTATTAAAACATATTTGTTTACATGTGCGTAACCTCAATTACATAGAGTTCTTCAAGAACAGGGATTATGTATGATTCATTCTTTGCTTCTCTTTGCAGGTGACACATAATGAGATTTTTATTCATTTGTTTGGCTATTCCCTCAGCATCCAGGGTAATGATATAATCAACTTTGCTTTCTTATGAATAGTGCGTAGACCCAGCTTGATCCTCGGTGACTTCGCTCCTGGGATTCAAGCATGTTTTCTTCGCTGAAGATCAAAGCCTGGAAGTCTCTCACAATCTACTGTGTAGCCATTCAGGAGGAGAGCACTATGCTAAGGAAAAAGAGAATTAGGCAGTGAAACTTGACCCAGTAACAAAATCATAGCCACCAAAGTTTCTAGGAGACTTCCAGTCTAGCCCTGGATTCTGCCTGAATCCAGCAAACCGTGTGCTAATGAGGACCTTTTGGCTACAAGGAGTAACGATTCACTCAGGTGACCTCCAGTAATGGGGCTTTATCATAAGCTGCACCTACAGTTCCCAGTGTGATCCCTACACCAGCAACTTCAGCAGCACTGAGAAACTTGTTAGGAATGCAAATTCTAGACCTCACCTAGACTTGCTGAATCAAAAACTCTGCAGGTGGAGCCTAGAAATCTGTGTTTTAACAAGTGGTTCTGGTGCATACTCATATTTGAGAACCACTGGGATTTAAGAGAGAAAGCGATTTCCCAGGATCCCAGGGACAGCCACAGCTCATGGAGACTGGAACATGACTTGGGTACTGGAACTTGATTCAGTATCCATGTTGTCTTCTTACTTGACAGGCACTTGAATGCTCCATCATAAACTAGATTTAGTCATTGTTAGAAATCAAAGAGGGTCTTTGATGATTTTATATGGTACACAGTCAAGAATCCCAGGAATGCCCAAGTCCAGTTCTGCCAATCACTCCTATTATATGTGAAGAACAGCAGTGAAATGGGGTTATGGGGTGGGCAGGCAGGATAATCCCATCTACCATATCCATGGGATATAAGCCCCCTCTCACTTGGAGGTGGAGTGGACATCACCATCCCAAACTCCTCAGGATTGGGGGAAGAGCTATGGACTAGAGTGGACTTAATGGTATTCTGTTGCAGACATAATGTGATTCAAGAAATGGAAGAAATTATAACAGTGAGGTGGAGCCAGTGGCCACTGGATGCTTTTGGGGCAGGGAAGGGAAAAGCAGTTGTTATACAGGTGCCTTTTCAGGACTTGGGAATTATCCTGAGTGACATTACAATGACAGATATAGGCCATTTTACATCAGCATATACCATGCAGAACTGTGTGGGAAAGAGTGTGGTCTACAATGTGAACTATGGTCCATGCTTAGTGGCAAAACCCCAGGATGTGTATATCCATTGCAGGTGACGTGCCACACTAATGAAAGATGTTTATGTGGGATGTTATGAGAGGTGTGGGAGGTGGGGAACATGGAAATTCCTGTAATTTTTGTGTAACATTTATGTAATCTAAGCATTTTTAAAAATATAATATATGTATATATATATATATAAAAAATATATATATATAAATATATATATAAAATAGTAAAAGGTGAAAAAAAATGCTAATTCAGCACCCCAAATTCCCCAATGCAGAGCTCTGGTACAAGCTAGGTTGGAGCATGCCATGAACCAAAGAACATCTTGTCATTCTGTGTATGACATATACTGCTAATTACCTACCCAATATCAATTCTCTCCTTCTTCATTACCAAAAGAGCCCCAGTATGACTGAGGGTATCAATATTTCCAACTAAAAAATGTATCCCCCATCTTTCTTTCTGATAGATGTGGCCAGTCAGATACAAGAAGTTGTTGGGCAGGATTTCTTAGAAAACCCTGTGCCTGATCTTGGATGTTATGTTTGGAGCTCCAAACATGAGGGAAAGACAGGGAATCTCACAGCCCTCGCCCTGAAATCCTTAAGCAGCTGAACGCATGCCAGCAACTGCTGTCCTCCAGGCTTTTCACTATGAGTGAAAGGTAAATTTTTTTTGCTTTTAAACCACAATATGTGGGTCACTGACTAACAGCTGAATGCAATTACTAACTGACGCAGTGTGAAATCTACATCTTGGAACTAGAGTGCTCAAGAGTGGAAAAAGAGAGAGGGAGAGGGAAGATAAGGAGAAGAAAGGGAGGAGAGGGAGAGGGAGAGCATTTGGAGCAGTAGAGAAAGAAGAGATAACTTGCCTGCAAAAAGGGCCTTGAACTTAATTACCCATCTAAGCACATGAGGCCAGGAAGTGGTGAGGAGAAAAGATCAGCCTGCTCCTTGTCATGAAGAGGCAGAAAACAGGAAGTGCAAGAGAGGAAAAGAAAGGAATGATGCTCCCGTGTTCTGCATTTTAAGGTATACTGTTTCAGCCCACTCATAACTGTCCAAAGGAGATGGGCAAAGTAGTACTGGTATGGAGAGATGAGATAGATTCTCTCGACAGCATTTGTTTCTATTTCTCTAGCTTTTCATGTTCCTTCGGCTACTAATTGGTCCTGCCACCAATCTGCTCTGTGTCTCACAGTAAGAAAGATAATATGAGTGGTCTAGTTTAGAAATCATCACACAGTCCCTTTGTAAGCTGCCGGCCACTTTAAGGATTGACTGTCCTTGAGTTAGGTGACCATCCCTGGTCCAGTTGACTTTGGTATCAACATGGAATCTCCTGATTAAGGACAGACATAATATCGATTCCCTCTGTAGGAACCTGTGGTGGGATTCCTGCAGAGGGCGCTCTGGTACTCTTCCTGAGCTTCACTTTGCCCAGAATCAAGAGCCAAAGGAGAGATGGTTTTACGTAAAAGCTGAAAGAACTGTATGTAGACTATGGCTAATAGTCAGCTGTGCTCTATTTCTCTCTAATGGAATGTAGCATAAAAATGTAAGAGAACGTTTTTTCACACTGGCACTTCAAGGGTTCTCTGTCTAGCAGAGACAGTGGTTCACTGAGAGACAGTAGTACCCAAATGGAGACAAGGTGGACATGTTGAAGCTCATGGAGTGGAGCAGGAAGTATGTGGGGGAGGGAGGCCATGCCACAGAATAGGGCAAGAATAAGAGAGCCTGGGCATGGCTGAAAGACATTGCCAGCCATTTAGGACATACCCTATGGCATTTTTCTCACATTTTTCCCCTGGAGTGGTGAGTTGGGAGGGAAGCATGCCCACCAGCTGCTTATCACAGAAAGAAATTTCTGTAAAATTTGGTGTTTTATTTTGAAAAAACATCATGTAAATTTGCATGCTACTACATTATATTGCCATCGTTTTCATAATTCACAATATTAATTGAAATTACTTATCCTTCTCCATCGATCTTTGCCTAAAATTGAATCTCATAGAAGATATGCTACATGCCTCTCAATATGCCACCACATACCTCCTAGAACACATGGGGATATGAAACAATTTGGAGGGACTTTGTGGCAATTTGGAGGCCCTACAATTGTAGCTGGTTGTAAAAGCCAGCAAATCACAGGTAGCAGAAGGATAATTTGTCACTTGTAGGATAGACTGGAGTGGTCAGAGATTTTTGGCAGAGATATTTAAATCGGACAAGGGAGATAATGAGAGCCTGTGATAGAGGAGCTAGCAGAGACCATTGGTTGCCAGGCACAGAAACTAACAGAGGCTGGGTGAAAGTAAGGATAAGGATGGTGATGGTGGTGGCAGCAGGGGTAGAGGTAGTATTTTGGTGAAAAGATGGAGGAATTGCATGAAATTCGGTTGTATGAATTTCATACACTGGCCTTCACAGATATTGGAAAGACAGCAGGCAGCTAGATTATCTGCTTTTCTTTCTTTGGTTTGATTGGTCTCTTATTTCTGCAACTTTCTTCATGTCTATTTCATTCTCTTTTGAGCAAACAAGTGTTTTCAGTCAAACTCTTTAGTTTCTGACCCTCAATAATGCAATTGATCTTACAGACTGAGTACGCAGACTCTGTGTCTCAAATCCTAATTTCTAGGAGGGCGAATCTAATTGGACCAGCTGGGGTGGGCTAGCCAGTGCTTGTCCAGTCAGCTGTGGCCAGAGGGTTGGGGGTATGTTGGGCTTCCCTATAAGAGTGGACAGTGCAGGGGTGGGGACATGGAGGCAATAATAGGAATTTCTAGTACAGATTTGGACTTAAAGAGAAGAAAGAAGCCATCTCTGAAGTGAGGATGGTAGAATTTGGTTACTGATGGGATATGAGGATTTTCAGTTTGGGAAACTTGGTAGAGAGTGACTGAATTTGTTGAATGAATAAATGAACATGTCTGAAAAAGCAATTTTCTGGCTTTACTAATTTCAGACTCTATGAACATGAGATTGCTAGATTGGAATGAAATTATGAGTTCAACTTCACCACTATTTGTGCAATCTTTTTTTTTATCCGCCCCCCTGCCCCACACTTGCTGTTTTGTGCTCGCTGTCTGCTCTCTGTGTCCATTCGCTGGGTGCTTTTTGTGTCTGCTTTTCTCTTTAGGAGGCACCAGGAACCGATCCCAGGACCTCTGGTGCGGGAGACAGGCACTCAATTGCCCGAGTCACCTCATCTCCCCGGTCCGCTGCGTCTCTCACTGTCTCTCCTCTGTGTCTCGCTCTGTTGCGTCATCTTGCTGTGTCAGCTCTCCACAGCGCAGACTGTCAGCTTTCTGTGGTACGGGCCAGCTTGTCTTCACCGGGAATCGAATCCGGGGCCTCCCATAAGGTAGATGGGAGCCCAATCACCTGAGCCACATCTGCTTCCCATATTTGTGTAACCTTTAACAAGTTATTTTCCTGAGTTTCAGTTTCCTCACTTAAACATTAGTATTAAAAATACCTGTTATATCTCATAGGGTTGTTGTGATCAAAAACATAATATGATTAATGTGCTCTGAAAACTGCATAGTGTTATACATATCAAAATTTTTATTACTACCATGAACACTGGGGACTATATTACTCACAATACCTCTGTCCTTGGACTCACACTTGTGTGTTCATGTGTTCCTGTCTGTGGATGTAGGGGGAGGGAAGAATGGGAGGCTATGTAAAACTGCTGAATAAAAGATATTTCTCAAGAGAAGGAAATGCTGTAATGCTTGGTAAACCACTTCTACTCTCACCTTCCGCTGCATTTCTGGCCAGAGAAATTACCCCCACCCCAAATAATTCATTTTCAACCTTTCTAGGCAGTCTGTGATGTGAATGGGCTTAAAAGAAGGAAAACCACTCAGCAGCTGCACTAAAAAGAAAGAGGTACATTTAAAGTTCACAGGCTATGGTGACTGTGATTTCTGATTGGAAGGGGGTATAGATGGCATGTGCTTGTATGTGCAGTGTGCTATGAGGTTGTGTGTGTGTGTGTGTGTGTGTGTGTGAGAGAGAGAGAGAGAGAGAGAGAGAGAGAGAGAAATAGTGCAAAATAATGGGCCAGGCCTGATTTTTCCTCCATTTCCCTGTGGAATCAGTTCAGTTTGGGAAGTATTGACTGCTCTTTGCTTGTCTTTCTATCACAGTGGTCCATGAATGGAAGAGACACCTCCTTCCAGTGTAATCTAGGGAGGCTGTTCCACAGGGTTGATGAACTGGAGGAACAGTTCTTAATAGACTTTAAGCTAATGAGAAAGCTTACTGGATTTTATGTTATTTTATTTTCAGATGAGAGTACTGGGGGAGAGGCTGAGCACTGACATTGGATGTCAGGTACTTATTATCTCAGCTTAGCTTCAAAGTAACATTAAGAAGTACATATTATCATCCCTAATTTACGGATAAGGCAGTGGGGCTTCAGGAAATTTAAATGACTGCCAAGATCTGCAGTAAGTAGAGAAGCTGCTAGTCAAGCCCAGGCTTGTTAGATTCCAAACCCCAGGCTCTTTGACACCATATTGGGACCAAGGCCTCCTAAATCACTATCTGAGGATTTAATATGGAAAGAAACAGATGAGTATCTTATTTTATACAAGGGTTTTATTTCCACTAGGGGAAAATTTCCCCAGACACTCAATTCATGTTGATGTTTGACCTGCTCCTACT
>JAQZBX010034791.1:0-24834 GCA_029593785.1 Cabassous unicinctus | reverse complement strand
GATGAGATTCAGAATTTAACACAACTAATCAATGATAATCACACAAATTTCCTAAATCAATTCCAAGAGTTGTTGAAAAACTATGACTAAATAAAGCATATTAAGAAAAAACTAGTAAATGATATTAAGAAGAAACTGTGTGAAGATAAAGAACAATTCTAAAGTCTGCAAAGAAATAAAAACATAATAGAGCTTATGGGAATGAAAGACACAATGGATGAGATTGAAAATACAATAGAGGCATAAGACAGCTGATTGGAATTGATCAAAGACAGAAATGATATCGAGGACAAGACATATGAACTTGAAAAGACAGGAGAAAATAAATAGAAATGAGTGGAAAAATGCATCAGGGTCTCAGAAAAATGAATGACAACATGAAACACACAAAAAATGTGTTATTTGTGTTGCAGAAGGAAAAGAGAACAGAAAAGAGGCAGAAAGAAAATTTGTGGAAATAATCACCAAAATCTTCCCAACCCTTATGAAAGACACAAATATCAATATCCAAGAGGACAACACAGCTGAAGAAGAGTAAATCTGAATATAAGTATTCCAAGACACTTGCTATTCAGAATGACAAAAATGAGTGGTAAAAAGAGGATTCTGAAAGCAGCCAAAGAAAATCTAAGTATCACATATAAAAGATCCTCAATAAGATTAAGGCCAAACTCTCATCAGAAACCATGGAGGTGAGAAGAAAGTCGTAGAATGAATTTAAGATACTGAAAGAAAAAGTGCCAGTCAAGAATTCTGTGGCAAAACTGTCCTTCAAAAATGATAGTGAGTTTAAAGTCTTCACAGACAAACAAAAACTGAGAGACTATGTTATCAAAGCACCAGAATTATAAGAGATACTAAAGGGAGTGCTTCAGCTTTAAAGGAAAAAAAAACAAACAAAAAAGAAAAGTAAGTGTGAGAGACTTGGTGAAGAGTGTAGAAAGGAAGATTATTAAGAAGGGTAAATCAAATGGTAAAAAGACAGACAATAGTAAGGTATGAAAACAGGGATTATTGCCAAGTACCAACTAGTGATTCATTTGGAAAAAGACCTTGACCAAATGGGGGAAATATTTAATACAAATGAGTTTTTATAGCTAAGAGATTTCAAAGCGAGTTGGGAGGTCATTCCAGAGGTTATGCTTATTCATCTCTTAAGAGGATCTCACTGACTACTGCAGTAGACAGTGCCTCAAGCAGGGGGACTTCTGCGGGCTATAGAGACATCTGAACACTATAGGCAGGGCAGACATCCCTAGGAATTTGGCACCTTGTCAGAGGGCTTTTCCTTGGAATATATGTTAACCTATCACTCAAATATATCAGAGTTCATCTCATTTATAATTTCCCTACACATCGTTCTTATGCCCCTTTTATTTGAATGTATACTTAGCACTTTACCCATTAAATATGTGTCCCAGAGACTTAAATCTTCCAGCTGTTCATACATCTGAATCTCAGCAGAGTTGCATCCAACACCTACCCTCCAAATGATCAGACTCACTCAGGACAACTACCAAAAGGAGGATGATGGACAGCACCCATACCAATAAACAGAGATTATCTACAACTGCAAGCAAGACAGTTCTATGCAACTTCCCCCATTGCATCTAAACCTCCTCTAACTCAGAAACAGAGTGGGCATCACTATTCCAAAGTCCTCAAGACTGCAGAATGAACAAACTTAAAGGGAGAATGCAATTATCGACTAAAGTAGGTATATTATTATTCTAGTAATCTAAGAACTTGTAACATTGATATGGAGACAGTGGTCATCACCAGTTCTAAGGGGAAGGAGATGAAAGAATAGCCTTTTGGGGACTTTGACATTGTTCTGCATGTTATTACAATGACAGATACAAGCCATTATACATTTTCTCAAAACATATAAAATGGTACAGTGTAAAGTGTAACCATAATGTAAATTATAGACCATTGTTAGTAGTAATGTTTCAATATGTGTTCATTAATTGTAACAAATGTAACACACTAATGAAAGATGTTGATAAGGAAAAGTGTAGGAGGTAGAGGAGGTGGGATATGTGGGAATTCTCTGTATTTTTGATATAACATTTGTATAATCTAAAGAGTAAAATAAAGAAAAAAAAGAAAAGTTGAAAAAAACAACAATTGTAGATTCTTTGAGAAAATCAAGAAATCGACAAACCCTTAGCTAGACTGAGAAAGAAAAAAGGAGAGAAGATGCAAATAAATAAAATCAGAAAATCAGAAATGATAGGAGGGACATTGCCATTGACCCTGTAGAAATAAGATAGGTCATAAGAAGATACAATGAACAACTGTCTGATGAAAAATTAGACAATGTGGATAAGATGGACAAACCCCTAGAAAGACACGAACAAACTACACTGACCCTAGAAGAAATAGAAGACCTCAACAAACCAATCAAAATAAAGAGATTGAAATAGTCATCAAACACCTCTCCAAGATGAAAAGCCCAGGAGCAGATGGCTTCACAGTTGCGTTCTATGAATCAATCATAGATGATCTAATTCCAAGCTTGCTCAAGCTTTTCCAAAATATTGAACTGGAAAAAAATGCTACCATATTCATTCTATGAAGCTATCATTACCCTAATTCCAAATCCAGATAAAGATACTACAAAAAAAGAAAATTACAGACCAGTGTCTCTAGTGAATATAGATGCAAAAATCCTCAACAAAATACTTGCAAACCAAATCCAAAAGCACATTAAAAGAATTTTATGTCACAATCAAGTGGGTTTTATTCCAGGTATTGCAAGGGTGGTTCAACACAAGAAAATCAATTAGTGTGATGAACAACATTAATAAATTGAACAACAAAAATAACATGAACATCTCAATTGATACACAAAAGGCATTTGGCAAAGTACAGCATCCTTTCTTGATAAAAGCACCCCAAAAGTTAGGAATAGAAGGAAGCTTTCTTAATATGTTAAGTACATATATAAAAAACATGCAATTAGCATTGTACTCAACTGTGAAAGGCTGAAAGCTTTCTCACTGAGATCAGGAACAATACAAAGATGCCCAATTTCACCACTGTTAATCAATATTTTGCTAGAAGTTCTAGCTAGAGCTATTAGGCTAGATAAAGAATTAAAAGGCACCTAAACAAGAAAGCAAGAAGTAAAACTTTCACTCTTCACTGATGATAATAACCTATATTTAGAAAAATCTGAAAAATCCCCCAAAGGTACTAGAAATAAATGTATTCACCAAAGTGGAAGCATAAAAGATAGAAAAATCAATAGCATTTCTATACACTACTGATGAGCACTCTGGGCAGGAAATCAGAAAAAAATTGCATTTATAACAGTGACTAAAATAATAAAATATTTAGGACTAACTTAACCAAGGCCATAAAGTGCCTTGATTCACAAAACTACAAAATATTGCTAAAGGAAGCTGAAGGATATTGTGTGTTCATGGACTGGAAGATTAAAAAGCATTAAGATGACAATTCTTCCTAAACTGATTTACAGATTGAACGCAATCCCAATTAAAAAATCCCAACAGGCTTATTTCCAGAAATGGAAAAGACAATTATCAAATTTATTTGGAATGGTAAGGGACCCTGAATAGCCAAAAGTGTGTTGAAAAGAACGAACTTGGAGGACATTCACTTCCTTACCTTAAAGCATATTACTTAGCTACATTGGTTAAAAACAAAACAAAACAAAACAAAAAAACAGCATTGTACTGGCATAAAGATAGATTAACCAATGGAACAAAATCAAGAATTCAGAAATAAACCCTCACATATACAGTCAAGTGATTTTTGACAAGGCTGTCAAGCCTTCCGAGCTGGGGTAGAACAGTCTATTAAACAGATGGTGCTGGGAGAACTGGATAGCTATATTGAAAAGAAAGAAATGAGACTCCTATTTCATACCTTAGAAAAAAATTAACTCAGAATGGATCAATGACCTAAATATAAACGTGACAACCATAAAACTCCTAAAAGAAAATGTCAGAAAACATCTTCAAGATTTTGTGTTAGGTGGTAATTTCTTAAACCTTACACCCAAAGCATGAGCAACAAAAGAAAAAAATAGATAAATGGGACTTCCTCAAAATTAATCGCGCCTCAAAGGAACTTGTGAAATGGGTGAAAAGGCTACTGAATCAATGGGAGAAAATATTTGGAAACCATATATCTAGTACTGGCTTAATATCCACGCTATATAAAGAAAACATTCAACTCAACAATAAAAAGACAAACTACTTGATTAAAAAATATGCAAAAGAATTGAATAGATATTTATCCAAAGAAGAAATACAGATAGAGAAAACCACGTCAAAAATTTTCATCATCACTAGAGATTAGGGAAATGCAAATCAAAATTATAATGAGATATATCACTTTACACCTATCAGAATGGCCACTATTAAAAAGATAGAAAACTACAAGCATTGGGGAGGGTATGGAGCGATAGGAATGCTTATTCATTGTTCATGGGAATGTAGAATGGTACAGCCTCTGTGGAGGACTGTTTGGTAGTTCTGCCATGTAACCTGGCAATACCATTTCTAGGTATAAACACAGAAGAAATGAAAACAGAGACAGGAACAGACATCTGCACACCAATGTACATAGTGGCATTATTCACAATTGCCAAAAGATGGAAACAACCCAGGTGTCCATCAACAGATGATTGGATAAACAAATTGTGGTGTATAGCCACGATGGAATCTTATGCAGCAGTAAGAAAAAATGAAGTCGTGAAGCATATGACAAAATGGATGAAGCTGGAGTGAAGCAAGACAGACACAAAAGGACAAACACTGTATGATTCCACTATTATGAACTAAATATATTGTTTAAAATGAAGTTTATAATTATAACATCAGTCACCAGAAAATAGGAGGGTAGAGAAAGGAAAGATGATTGTTAATCTATGCAGAATTTTTTATAAAAAGATTGTAAATCTTTGGAGAGGAATACAAATCATGAAATCAAATTATAGTGTTTGTAATTAGTAGAGCTACTATATGGAAATGGCAGTGGTTGAAAGGGTAAGTCTTAGGTTATGTATATTACTAAAAGAAAAGCTGAAAAGTGAAACATGAAACTTTGAAATATAATGAAACATCACATGAAATACTAATATGGTTAATATTTCATATATGAACTATTTTACAAATTATAAATAAAATTAAACTAGAGAGATCGTAACAGAATAGCAGCTTTGTATGGCTGGGGGAGCATAGAGAGATTGAGAGGTGATGAGTTTTTGTTTTTTATTATTATTAGAATTATGAAAATGCTCTATTAATGATTGAAGTGATGAGTACTAAAAAACTATGTGATTATACCAAATACCATTGATTGTATACTTGGATGAATTTGTGCTTTATTAATATATATAAATAAAATTAATTTATTAGAAAAAGAAGCAGCATAACAATTTTTACATTGAGACAATCACAGTAATTATTATTGTTACTGTTATTATTACTTAAATTGCATAGGAAAAGTACTAGAGGAAATGACCCATCATGTTATGTCACAAATTCTTTCTTCTGGACAGTGGGGTTGTTTTATGATTACTTTTCTTCTGTAGTACATTTTAATATTTGTCTGCATATTAAATTAAATATCCAATTTAATATCTTGGCTACAATTGGTATGTAAGGAAAAAACTATTTTAAGCTTTTAAATAGTATTTTATAATAAATACTCAATAGTTATACCATCGTTTCTTCACTTACTCACCAAAAAAATAAAATGATATGTCTACCGCTTACCATCTAAGTCTACAGAATAGTAATGAAATAATGCCATTAATAAGTTTCAAGAATTATTTTTAATCATTGACAAGGATATACTAGCACATTAATATTATGTTTTAAAAATATTGATAATTCTAATGAATAAATACATAGTATAAATTCCCTTGAGAGCATATCAAATCCAGAAAGAAGACAATCAGGTTTCCAGGATGCCCAGAACTAGATCTACCTACACTTTGCTTACAAATTGAGAATAATATGTATGATATCTTAGAGTATACCAAGGATCCTTATAAAGAAAATAGCATCTTCAATGGTTTTGATGGAAAAAAAATTGAAATATCAATTAAAATGATATTCTGTACTCTAAAATATTGTGGCAGTTTGATATTGTTTATGAGTTCCAAAAACAGATATTGGGTTATGTTTTTAGACTGGTTTGTTCCTCTGGGCATATTAGATTATATTGGATTCAGAGGTTTCACTTTTACTTGATTAAATAATGATTGAGGCTTTGATTGGGTCACGTCAGTAGGATGTTGAGTCCCATCGCCTTGATTTGGTGGGGACTCACAGAGAAACTACACCACAGAGAAGAGAGTTTTTGGAGATTTAATGTTGGAACCCTGGAAGTAAGCACACAGAAGAGCAGAGAGAAGGCTGATTAGACACAGTAGAGGCCCTGGGAAAAGAGATGAGCCATTTCCCTGATAATCTACACCTGGCCTTGTAGAGAGAGGTAAGCAGCTGAGTCCAGAGAGAAGCAAGCCCCAGGAAGAGAGGAACCCAGGAAACCTGAACCCTCACAGATGTTGGCAGCCATTTTGCTTCAACACATGGCAATAGACTTTGGTGAGGAAAGTAATTTATGCTTTATGGCCTGGTAAATATAAACTTCTACCCCAAATAAATACCCTTTATAAAAACCAACCAATTTCTGGTATTTTGCATTAGCACTCCTTTAGCTCACTAATACAAATATTAAATACTCAAAAACTATGGGGTCTTTTTGAAAACTCAATATCATTTTTTGGGTCAACAACATTAGGAAAACTTACTGAATGAAACCTTTCCTTAAGAGAAGATGAAATATATATATATATAAATTTAATTGGGTATATATATACACACAAACTATAGGCAGATTACATTCTCTTGGTCTATTTGGACCAGACAATGCACCAGAGCTCTCTTAAGGAAAGCAGGTGCAATGCTGAAGCTTGAATATACAGGAATTTTTTCCTGTTCTTCTTTCCATGGCATCTCCTAAAAATGTGAGCCTGGGTCCCTGGAAAAGTCAGAGCACTGGGGCACTGAAGGGATAATACAGCTCTGGGAAAGTTAGAGAATAGAGACCCTCTCAATCTCTTGCAAGCAGCTTCCCTGATAGAAAGACAACTCTTGATGGTAAAGGAGGAAATGAAACATTAATTTCTTGCTCTCTCCTGGGCTTAGAAAGATGGATATGAGTTAATACATCCCTCTCATTCTTTTTCTCCTATTTACACCCCCTTTCACCTGCCAAATCTATAATTAATGTTAGAGAGATTGTTATTTACATAGTTTAAAATCATTTAAATGGGAAATATCTAATGCTTGTAAAAGAATTTTCTTTTTGGGATAGAGGATGTCAGATCTACCAAATATTGATCTAACAAATCACACTGGGATCTTCCAGGACACTGTTGTGGTTCCAATGTGGCAGTGTTAGAGTACCTCCATGGAAAATCCCAGTCACAGACCTCTCTGAATCTTAGTATAGGCTTTCAAATGTACTCCAAGAATGGAAGAACTTTTATCATTGATATAAAGGCAGTGGCCATCAGAGGTTCTGTGGGGAGGGAGAGGGAAGAATTGGTATAACATGGGGACATTTTTGGGACACTGCAATTGTCCTGTATGACATTGCAATGACAGCTACAGGACATACACATTTTGTCAAAACCTATAAACTTGTGTGGGACAAAGTTTAAACTATAATGTGAACTATAGTCCATGGTTAGTAGCAATGCTTCAATATGCATTCAATTGTAACAAATGTACTACACTTATGAAAGATGTTAATGTGGGAAAGTGTGGGAGGGGGAGGGGGAAGGCATATGGTAATCCCCTGTATGTTTTATGAAACATTTATATAATCTAAATCTAAAGCTTCTTTAAAAATTAAAATAAATTAAAAATGTTGCCAGATCTGAGTATCTGGGTAAGGGATATGTTGTAATTCTTTGTATGGGGTTTGTATTATTTTTACAACTGTCCTGTAAGTTTGAAATTATTTCAAAATGCATTTTTTTTGTTTTCATTTTTTAACAAAGCACCACTAAGAAAATCAAAAGACAACCCACAGACTGGGATAAAATATTTAAAATAAACAAAAGATTAAAATAGACATACATTAAAAATGTGCTAGGAATCAACAGTTTTTTGATATAAAGTTGTCTCCTATTTTTTCTTGGACCCAGCCCTGCAGCTCTTGGTAGTTTCCATCTCACATCAGGCTTCACTGCCCT
This sequence comes from Cabassous unicinctus, assembly GCA_029593785.1. Taxonomy (NCBI): domain Eukaryota; kingdom Metazoa; phylum Chordata; class Mammalia; order Cingulata; family Chlamyphoridae; genus Cabassous; species Cabassous unicinctus. Next base: position 16,586 of record JAQZBX010034791.1, on the reverse strand, counting down.
CATAGAACAAAATACCATAGGAATTTGTAGTCATTTACCCTCTAACTTATCTGTGTATTTGTTTTAAAGGTGAACTCCAAGAAAAATATGGTGACTCAGTCAACCCCTGAGGAATTGGTCACATTTAACCTAGTTAATTTTGATAAATTTGATAGATAGGGAGATTCAAGAAAGAAAAGCCATATGATAGAAGGAAATGAAAATCCTTATACCTTTCAAATTTGTGCCTTCTAACTTTCTTCCTTTCTTTGTCATAACAGGCTTGTGAGGCCACCCTGAACTTATTTGGACCATTTTCACTATGATCTCTTCAAAACTGTAAATAGTACTTTGATTCAAAAGAGAAGAGAAACTGGTTAGTACTTGATCAGAGTGGCAAATGAAGGCTTAATGTAAACCCACAAGAAATTCAAGAAAAGGTAAAATGTGCTGCTTTTAATTTGCAAAGCACACTATCTGGATCATAATAAAAAGCTCTATTAATGTTACTTAGTACTTACTTTTTGGGAAGTTTGTTTTCTTTGCTGACCCACTTACACTGAAATTGAGAAGAGATATTTTGTGTACAGTGAAGCTGGAAAAGCCTTATTCTCCCCTGTATTTGCAAAACTTGGTTGTAATTGGCGCTTCCTTTTTAAACCAAACTGACCTCCTAAACTTTGGAAGCCTTGACCACACACATCAAATAAAAAATTTGAATTGGTATTCATATTACCATTGGATTATGTCGACTGATGCCCTGGAATTCTTCTTGGGCAGTGAAGGCAGGTTGATGTTTCAGGCTGATCCTCAATCCTCAGAGACTACAACTGCCCAAAGCTCACTGTCCCTCTTCCCATGGCTCAAAGCTCAGAGCTCTTGGATGAATTGAATTAATTTTTTTCAGGAATATCCTATGGTGAACCTTACATAATCAGCAGAAAGACTATGTAAGGGCAGATTTAGTGAATGAGGGAATGAAATCCACATGATGGTGTCATGGGCACAGTTTATAATCCCATGGAGTCCCTAGAAATCACCCCACTAAACTGATGTACAAAATGACTGTTTCTATATTTCTTCTCTCTAGCTCTCATTTTTATCTCTTGACTAATATTTTACTAAGTCATAACTGGAAAGATTCCTGAGATAGGACTGCTTCTCTAGCAATTCTTTCACATATATTGTGGTACTTATTGATTTCTTGTCTTTTTTTACTTTATTTTGCAGTTGTTTTTACAGAGCTGCTACTTAATCAGAAAAGTGAGTAGTATTTGCACATATCTTTGGAGGCCAATGTATCATAGAATCAATATATTCAATCTAATAAGTTTATATTAACACTCGATTTCCATACAATAATCTATCAATTGTTTAAGATTGTCTAAACATATGATTGTTTTCCAGGTAAAATGGTATTGATAGGCTTAATTTTTCAAAACAATTTGCATTTAAGATAATCACACTTAGGTTAATTTGTTTAAACTTTTCCTCGGTTTTTTAAATATATTTTCATTTTTAGGCCTTATAAAATATTGGATGTTCTTTCCTGATTTCTTCAACTATTTCTTTTAAGTTTATAGAGGTTTTATTTGTCTCATTTAAAATAATTTATATTATTTTGGTATATTGTATGAGGAGCTAACAACTAAGTATATCAGCACCAATTTTTGCTTTTAAAAAGAATGTGCATTTTTATTTATGATATACTAAGTTTTTAAATATAATATGGTTTATCAGTTGCAATTAATGTGCCACACTAAAGGATGTTTATGTGGGAGGTTGTGGGAGGTATGGGGGTGGGGTGTATGGGAATCCGTATTTTTTTGTGTAACATTTATGTAATCTAAGTATCTTTTTTTTTTAATTAAAATAATAAATCAATAACTGAGAAAAAAATGTGTAATAATCTTGGGCCTCCAATTAAATACAAATTTAAGAAAATATTGTACATGTTTTAGCTTGACAATAATAAATCCAAAAAAGAAATTAAAAAAAGTATGCCCATCTATGAGTGATGTATCCTTATATATTGGTAGGATGTTATGTTTAAAAACCTTATCATCTATTTTAATTATCATCATCACAATGTTTGTAATATACCAGTTTGCTGATTATTACAGCTAGAGAAAATATATGTTGCCAAGTTATAGGGAAAAATATCTTAAGAAAACTATAACCAGAATAGGATTCAATCTATTAAAATAATAGTGAACAATTGATATCTTACATTCTTAATCTTCTAACACAAAATATTTTACACCTCTCCATTTAATGAAGCTTTTGTTTCTTCTAATGATTGTTTTCTCATTTTCTTCAAAAAGCCACATAGAGGCTTTAATATTATTTCCAGATATTTCCCATTTTTATTAATATTGTGAGCAGTAATTTTTCTTACATTCTATCATGAAATTGGCTATTACTTAGTTTGTGAAATATTGTTGAGGACTTTTAATTTACAAAAAAAGTTGATGTTTAAAATTTTAAAATATATACCATCTGGGCTGGATTATCTGCAGGTAGTGCAGGTGGTCACTTTCTAAATTTTTTTTGGTTTCTTATTTGTTTATATAGAAATAATAGGAGTAAGATATGTTAAGGGATTATTTTTGTCTTCAATAGTGTTTGAAACTTCAAAAACCAATAATAGTTTTTTCCCATTTTTTTGAATATCCCAATCCTTTAATTTAATTTTATTTTTAGTGTTTTTTTTTAAGTTTCCATGTATTTTATCTCTTACATTTAAACTTATCATTATTATTTCATTTTCCTGTTAATTTTATTTAGCTATTATATGGGCTTCAATTTTAAGAAAGGTTTGGATCACAGAAGTGTTACAACAGGGGTGGGAGAAGATCCTTGGTGGGGTGTGTCAGGGATGGGGTTTTCATGGGAGGAAGTTCACCTGAATACTCATAAAAGATATATAAAATTGTTCAAATGATCAAGGGGTGGGGCATGGTCTCAGTGGGTGGAAAATCAACCAATAAATGATAGAATACTGAATTACCAGCCTGGAGAATTCTGCCACATTCTCCAAGGGAGCAGCAACAGTCCACCAAGTGCAGTGGCAGTGTCTGGCTAAGGAGGATGATCCACTGATGGGGTTTTGTTATTGATGACTAGCCTTAGGAGTCTTTGCTCTTGTAATTGAAACTCAGCCTATTGTTATGTAGTGCCTAAGGGTTGCCACCCGAGAACCTCCTTGTTGCTCAAATGTGGCCTCTTTCTAAACCAAACTCAGCATATGAACGCATTACCTTCTCCCCAGCATGGGACATGACTCCCAGGAATGAGCCTCCCTGGCAACTAAAGATTACTACCAAGTGGCAACTGGCAATATAACTGAAAAAAGACCTTGAATTAAGGGGGGGAAAGGTAAAGACAAATGAATTCATATGGCTATGAAACTTCAAAGAGAGTTGGGAGGTCATCCCAGAGGTAACGCTTATGCACACCTCAGTAGGATCTCATAGAACACCAAATTGGATATCACTCCAAACAGAGGGCCTCCGGAGGGCTCTGGAGACACCAAGGTCCTCTATAAGGGAGGATAGCTTCAGAGATGCTTCAGAGATAGCTTCAGAGATGCTTTATCTGTGGACTATACTTTGGAACCTTTGCTCCTGAGACTTATAGAGTTGTACTCAAATAAGTCCTCCCTGCACATAGTCCATCAGTCCCTTCTATTCAAACTTATATGTGGTGCTGGAGTTTGTAGGTGTACTTCCAGAGACTGGAGCTTTTAGCCTGCCCATGTGCCAGCTGTGCCTGGAATCTCGGGGGAGCTGCAACTACTACTCTACAGCTCAATGGACTCACCCAAGAAACCTGGCGAGGAGATGATGATGAACAACTGCCATCCCAGGGAAGAGAGAGTCTGCAGCTGCAGGCAGGATAATCCCACCCATCTTATCCATGAGTTGTAAGCTCCCTCTCACTTGGACGTGGAGTGGACATCACCATCCCAGACTCCGCAGGACTAGGGGAAGAGCTATGGACTAGAGTGGACTTACTGATATTCTGTTGTAGACATATTGGGATTCAACCAGTGGAAGAAATTACAGCATTGATGTGGAGCCAGTGGCCACTGGATGCTTTTGGGGCAGGGAGAGGGAAAAGCATTTGTAATACAGGGGCTTTTTCGGGACTTGGGAATTATCCTGAGTGACATTACAACGACCGATATAGATCATTTTACATCAGCATATAACATGCAAAACTGTGTGGGAAAGAGTGTGGTCTGCAATATGAATTATTGTCCGTGCTTAATGACAAAGCCCCTGGATGCGTATAACCATTGCAGGCGATGTGCCACACTAATGAAATATGTTTATGTGGGATTTTGTGGGAGGTGTGGGAGGTGGGGAACATGGGAATCCCTGTAATTTTTATGTAACATTATGTAATCTAAGCATCGTTTAAAATATTAAAAAAAAAATTCCATACTTGATTTTTTTCATTCAAAGCAAAATAAATGGTATGTTTATATAAAGGCATTCTATATGTTAGTGAAAATTAATAAATCACAGCTACAAATGACATAGATGAACTTAAGATGATATTTAGTCAGAAAAGCAAATTGTTTAAACAGACATTTGCACGTCAATATTCATAACAGCATTATTCACAATTACCAAAAGATGGAAATAATCCAAATGTTCTTCAAATGATGAATGGATAAACAAAATGTGGTATGTACATACAGTGGAATATTATTCATCTGCAAGAAGGAAGCAAGTCCTGATGCATGCGACATGGATGAACCAGAAGACACTATGCTGAAAAAAATAAGCCAGACACAAAAGAAAAAATACTGTGTGATCTCACTAACATGAACCATGTCTAATAAGCAAACTCATGGAGTCAGAATTTAGAATATAGGTCACCAGGAGGTAGAATGCAGGCATTGAATGGGGAGTTGGTGCTCAACTTGTGCAGAATTTCTATTTAGGTTCTTTGTAAATGTTTGATGATGGTAGCATGTTACTGTTAGTAAAATTAACAGTGCTGAAAAGTAGTTAAAAGGGGAAGTCTTCAGTGATGTGTGTTACTTGAATGAAACAACACGGAAGTGTATAAAACAGTGAACCTTGTGGTTATGAGAGTGGTGAATAATAGAAATATGAGAATATTTTTTCATGAACTATAGCAAATGTACATCACTATTACAAGGTGTTAATACTAGGGAGACATGTGGGAAAAATGCACCTAATGAAAACTATGAACTACTAACAGTAATATTTTAATATTCTTTCATCAATTAAAACAAGGGTTTCACTCACCAATGGAAAGTGCCAACAATAGGAGTGTATGTGGGAATGTATTTTTACATGACTTCTATGTAAACCTACAACTTTTTTAATTAAAAATGTACAATAATTTAAAAAAAAACATTTTGTTAAGTGAAAGAAAGCAGAAACAATGTACTATATATGGTATAAATTCCATTTGTATAAAATGTAAATATAAAAAAATCTATAAAAACAGAATTAGATTAGTAATTATATAGGGCCAGGAAAGGAGAGAAGTATTGAGAGATAACATCTAAGGGGTATGGGTCTTCTCTTTTTAGAGTAATGAAAATGTTCTAAAATTGACTGTGGTCATGAATGCACAAGTCTGTTATTATATTAAATGCCACTGATGTACACCTTGAATGGACTGTATGGTATGTGACTATATCTAAATAAAACTGTTTTAAAAATTAAATGGATTGATGAGTAGCTAAATAGATATATTCTGATAAAACCAGTATAGCAAAATGTTATTGGTAACATCCAGGTGGTGAGTCTATGGGTGTTCAATGTAAAATTCTTTCACTTTTACTTTACTTTTGAGATTTTTCAAAATCAAGTATTAGGAAGGAACAATTATACAGTCCTCTAAACGTAAAAAAAAAACTGCTTTTTAAAAAAAGTAATTTGCAAAAGAATATGTGTGGTGTGATTTCATTTATATATAGTTGAAACGCATGCAAAACTAGACAATGCATTTTTAACAGATTGCACATCAGGGATCTTGAAGGTTCTTCTCAAACTAGGATTTAGGTATAAAGATTGTCACTGTATCCTCATTCTTTAAAACTTACATAGTTTTATTATTCTTTTCTATCTTTTGATACTTAAAAGTATTTTTGAAGACACAGAATCAACACCTTCTTTAATAATAAAAATCTGTAGGAAATAACTTCTCCAGAAAGCAAGTTGGCAGTTTATATCTAAAGTTTGATCTAGCAATTGCACGTTGAGGAATTTACCCTACAGAAGAGTTAACTCAAGTGAGCAGAGATTATATGAACAAAGACAGTCCATTCAGAACTATTTGTAATAGGAATATTAGAAACAAGAAAATGTCCAGTAGATCTAATTATGATTACATCCATCAAACATCGTACACAATCATTATGAGGAAATATCACTACCATTAGCTTATCTCTCTCTTTTTTTTAAGGTACTAGGGTTGGGGATTGAAACCTGGACCTTGTTTGTGGGAAGCTGGTACTTGGCCATTGAGGCACATTGGCTTTCCTGAGTTGGCTTTTTCATCTGTTTTGTTTGTTGTTTGTTTTTTGTTTGTTAGTTTGTTTTTTTCAGGAGGCACTGGTAACTGAACCCTGGACCTCCCATGTGGGAGGTGGGCACTCAACCACTTGAACCACATCTGCTCCCAGCTTATTTCTTTATATGTAAATAAACATTTTAACAAATACATACAGCTGTAGAAAAAAAGACATGAGAATTTAGAGAAATTAAATGAATTAATATAATGGTAAACACCCCATCCCCTGCTTTAGACTCTCCCATACCCACACCCACACTATAGGCAAAATCTATATTACATTTAATTTAAGACTGAACTTGTTCTCAAAAATTCTCAGGAGAGCTAACTGATATAACTTCAACTATGTGAAGGCACTTATAGCATCACTGGAAAGAAAATCTTTTATCACAAGAAAGGTTCTAAAACATTAGATACAAGCCCACACAACAGCAGACACCACAAGTCAATACAAAATGAGTCATATAGATACTAATTTACATGTTTAGAGGAGGGAGTGGAGAAAAAAAGAAATCATTGTCATCTAAGGTAGGCAGAGAAGTTTACAGAATATCTCAAAGCTTTGGTAGGATATAAATAGAAAGGCTGGGCAACAGGCATGCTGTCACACCCAATCATCCTGGGAGAGAGAGGAATAAGGTCAGTGGTGCTGAGATATGCACTTAACCTCCCTGGCTCCAGCAAACTGTTTGAAGCCTGACCTGCCTGAAGGAACAGGGGCAGGGAAAGCCAGATAAGCTTTCATAAGCCTACCTAACTTGTGGAGTGGCTGTAGCTCAGTGGAGAAACACATGCCTCACATATACTAGGTCCCTCATTTAATTCCAAGTACCTCCTAAGAAAAGGGTTGCATAGTGATCCAGTAGGTTGTCAGGTACCCAGCTGGTACCCTATGACAGGGAACTTATAAGCTGAGAATTTTTTGTTTTGGAATTTTTAATTCATAATTTTTTATCAATTTATTTTGTTTTTATTATTTATTTTATTCACTAAAACCAGATACCTTACCAGTGGAAAGCAGGCCACAGAGAGACTGATTAATGAGCACCAGCAGCCTGAGATGGCTCCTAGGGGCCTATGTGGGAAGGCTGTTTTTCCTGGGTTGTTTTATTTTGTTTCTTTTTGTTTGTTTGTTGTATTTTCTCTTTGTTTCTTTTTTCCTTTTCCTCATTTTTTCTCCTTAGTTTCTTCCTTTTTGTATTTTCTCTCATCTTCCCTCTTCCATTGCTTTTCTTTCATTTTACCTTTTCCTGTTTGGCCTTTATTTTTTCTTTGTCTTTTTCCTTTCTCTTCTCTTTCCATCTGTCTCATCTTTTATTTTTTTCTCATTTCATTTTTCTTATTCCACCTCTTTAATTCTCATTCTTTTGTATTTTTATGATTTTTCACTCTAATTACTTATTTATTTTCCTGGCTCTTTTATGGTTCCTTTTCTAACTTTTTAAATTGTTATTACTATTATTCTTTTTGTCCTCTCTCTTTTCTATGGTCTTAATAATTATTCAAGGGAACAAAAAGAACTACAAAGATATAGAATAAGTGAACTAAGTGTCAAAAGGAACTTTAATATATACACAATAAAATAAAACCATAGAAGAAAGAGAAGCTAACCATCTGCACAAGCCATTGAAGATACACAGATACTTACACATTAACAAAAATTATAATCCATACTAAGAAACAAGAAGGTATGGCCCAGTCTAATAAACAAACAAACATACAGGAAGAAATGAAGAACATGGAACAATTAATCAAGGATGTCCAAACAAAGATCATGAATCAACTTAATGAAGTGAAGGAAGAGATAAAGAAAATTAAGAAGACATTGGGGGAAAATACTGAAGAAATTATAAATATATATAAAAAGATAATGTATCTTGCATTGAATGACAAAATGCAAGAAATAAAATATGTGCGGGAAGCACATACAGCAGATTTTAACAGACAGAGGAAAGAATTAATGATGTCAAAGATAGTACATATGAAATCTGACAGATATATAATAAGATAGACAAATTTCAGCAGAGACAGAAGAAATTGAATGACAATGGAAAATGCACAAGCATATGCATTATAGGCATCCCAGATGGAGAGGGAAAGAGAAAGACAGAAGGAGTGTATGAGGAAATAATGGCTGAAAATTTCCTAACTCTTTTAAAGGACATGGATATACATGTACAGGAAGCACAGCACATGTCACACATTATGAATCCTAACAGGCCTTCCCCAAGACATATACTTATCAAATTATCAAATGCCCAAGACAAAGAGAGAATACTGAAAGCAGCAAGAGAAAAGAGATATATTACACACAAGGGAGCTTGATGAGATTAAGTACTGGTTTCTCATCTGAAACCACAGAGGCAAGAAGGCAGTGGTATGATATAGTTATGGTGCTAAAAAAAAATTTGTCAACAATTCTCTATCCAGGAAAGCTGATATTCAGAAATGAGGGATACTTAAAAATAGTCACATATAAACAGAAATTAAGAGAGTTTGTCAACAAGAATCCTTCCTTGCAAGAAATACTAAAGGGAGTTCTTTAGGTTGAAAGGAAAAACAGAAGCAAGAGTGTTGGAGGAGAGTGTAGGGAGGAAGATTATTGGTAAGAATAACTAAAAGGATAAAAAGAGAAAAAAAGAAAGACATATATAAACCTAAAGAAAAGATGGCTATAGTAAGTAATGCCTTGGAAATAATAACATTGAATGTTAATGGAGTAAACTCTCCAATCAAGAGACACAGATTGACAGCATGGATAAGGAAATATGACCAATACATATGCTGTCTGCATGTAACTCACCTTAGACCCAGGGATTCAAGGAAGTTGCCAGTGAATATTTGGAAAATGATTTTACATGCAAACAGCAACCAAAAACGTTTGGGAATAACTATACTAATATAAGACAATGTCGACTTTAAATGCAAAACTATCATAAGAGAAAAAGAAGACTACTATATATTATTAAAAGGGGTAATCTTTCAAGAAGAAAGAAGAATTATAAGCATTTATGAACCTAACCAGAGTGTCCCAAAATATATGAGGCAAACATTGGAAAAACTAAGTGAAGAAATAAATGCCTCTAGAATTATAGCAGGGGACTTTAATACACCATTATCATGTTTAGACAGAACATCTCAACATAGGGACAATTATGAAACAGAGACCTTGAATAATACATTAGAGGATCTAGACCTAATAGACATATACAGAACATTACACTCAAATACAGCAAGATATACATTCTTCTCGAGCACGCATGGATCATTCTCCAGGAGAGAACACATGCTAGGTCACAGAACAACTCTGAACAAATTTTGAAAGATTGAAATTATGCAAAATAATTTCTCTGACTACAATGGAATGAAGATGGAAATCAAAAAGGGGCAGAGAACAAGAATAGGGACAAAGAGATGGAAGTTAAACAACAAACTTTTAGACAATCAGTGGGTCAAAAGGAAATTGCAAAAGAAATCAGTCACTACCTTGAAACAAATGAAAATGAGAACCTAACATATCAAAACCTGTGGGATGCAGCAAAAGAAGTGCTGAGAGGGAAATTTATAGCCATAAATCCTATATTGAAAAGATAGATAAAGACTTAACTGCACACCTGGAAGAACAAGAAAAAGAACTGCAAACTAATCCCAAAGCAAGCAGAAAGAAGGAAATATCAAAGACTCAAGCAGAGCCAAATGAAATTGAGAAAAAACAAACACTAGAAAAATTAACAAAATCAAAAGCTGGATCTTTGAGAAGACTAATAAAGTAGAAAAACCCTAACTAGACTAACAACAAAAAAATAAGAGAAGAATCAAATACATAAAATAAAAAATGATGGAGGGTGGGGTATATTACCACCAAACCCAAAGAAATTAATAGTGTCATAAGAGGATACTTGGAAAAATTTTATGTTAACAAGATGGATAACTTAGATAAAATGGACAAATTTCTAGAAACACAGAAGCAGCCTACATTGATGAAAGAAGAAATTGATGAATTCAACAGACCAATCACAAGTAATGAGATTGAATTAGTCATCAAAAATCTCCCAAATAAGAAGAGTTTCAGAGGTGAATTCTACCAATCATTCCAGAAAAAAACTAACTCCAATCCTGCTTATCTAAAACTGCAAGCAAGACAGTTTCACTCATATGCCCCATGGGATCTAAGCGCTTTCTCAATCAGAAACATAGTGGGTATCACCATCCCAAAATACTCAATATTGAGGAATGAACAAACACAAGGAGAGAAATGCAAATATGGACTATAGTAGACTTATTATTCTAGCAATTGAGCAATTGAATAACTTGTATCTTTGATATAACTGCAAGAGCCACCAGAGGTTCTGAGGGGAGGGAGAGAGAATAGGTATCACATGGCATACATTGGGGACAACTGACATTGCAATGACAGATACTGGCCATTATATATTTTGTCAAAACCTATAAAATTTTGTGGTGCAAAGTGTAAACTATAATGTAAACTATGGTCCATGGTTATTAGCAATGCTTCAATATGTGTTCATCAATTGTTACAAAGGTACCACACTAATGAAAGATGCTAATGGGGAAATGTGTGGGAGGGGATGGGGTTGAGTTATATGGGTATCCCCTATATTTTTGATGTAACATATATTTAATTTAAAGCTTCTATAAAGATTAAAAATTAACTATGAAAAGAAGGTATAAGATATAATTTCTCTTTCCCACTCCACTTTTTTTTTTATTTATTAATTTTTTTTAATTTTTAAGGATACTTAGATTACATAAATGTTACAAAAAAATGTAAGGGATTCCCATATACCCCACTCCCTACCACTCCCCACACTTTCCCACATTAACAACATCCTTCATTAATGTAGTATATTTGTTACAATTGATGAACACATATTGGAGTAGTGCCACAAGTGTAGATTATAGTTTACCTTATTGTTTAAATTCTCTCCCACACAATTTTGTAAATTATGACAAGATATATAATGGCCTGTATCTGCCATTGCAATGTCATTCAGGACAATTCCAATGTTCCCCAAATGCCCCCATATTGCACCTATTTTTCCCTTCTCCTCCCCTTCAGAACCTTGGGTGGTCACTTCCTCCACATCATTTATGACATTTCTTTCATTGCTAAAATAACACTTGAAACCTGATATTTTTTTCAGTTCTCTCAGATCTTCAATCAGCATTCAAATATGCTCATTATTCTCCTATATTAAATAATGGAAATATCAGCAACCTGTTTTAATCAAATTTCTCCAGGTGACTACTAATATATTTACTTTTACCTACAGAAAAACTGAAAGAAAACAAAATCTTGAAAATGGCTTTATGGTCCTAAATGGCGCTGCACGTTCCCCACCCTTGTCTCCCTGACCACGTCTCCTTCATTTCCTCTCTTTTATGCTTCTCCTGCAGTACTGGACACTTCCAGTCCTTGGAACACTTGGGAAGTGCTTCTGCATCCATGCTTGCACATAGTGTTGCCTCACAGACATCACTCCATTGTATTTTTCACTCTTTCCATGGTAAAATACTAGGCTAACATTCCACCCAAGAATATTGGAAAAACATTTTGAGATTCAGAATTTTGCTGCAGACATTTCACAAGGCTGTGAAATGTGGCCCTATTTCAGTATAACTATGTTCATCCAGAGAGTGGTTTCTGGATCCTTTGTCTGAAGAATGGTGTGTGCCAGGCCCTTTCCAACCTCCTTCACATCCTTCATGTCCCAGAACCCCTCTTGACTGTGGGGATTTTCCTGGATTATGAGGAAGAGTTGATCTCTTTCTACAATGTGACAGAACTTACCATTCTTTACACCTTCAAAAGAAACGTCACCAAGTCCCTGAAGTCATATTTCGACCCTGAACCTCTTTACTTGCAAGAATATGGATGGACCTTCTATGATTCATGTTCGTTGAAATAGGCCAGGAGCAAAAGGACAAATACTGTATGATTTCACTGATTTTAAGTAATTAGAATAAAAAACTGTATACTGTCTCATGTGGAAACAGAATTTTCATTTAGCAATCTATTAATACTTTGCATTGGTGTGAAATATTCATTACATTTGGTGTAGAGCATGTTTTAATAATTTTTTTATTAACTATATTTCATGGTTTAACAGAGTTCACTGTTTGTGTAGTGCACTTCCATGTATTTTTTAATCTTTTTTTATTCTGCTGCCATATATAATGTAATATTTCCCTTTTTAGCCCCATTCAGATATATATTCCAGTGCTGTTAATTACACTTGCAATGCTGTTCTGCCATCACCAAGTCATTTCCATAATTCGAAACAGGTACCCTGTACATTTTCAGCCTTATCTTCCTATTTCTTATCCCCACTCTGTTCCTTGCTAACCTATAGTCTAGATGCAGGCATTGTGAATTTCCTTATTCTAATTATTTTAAAGCACTGAGATCATAAAATATTTGAAGTTTTGTGCCTGGCTTATTTTAATCAACAAGATGTCTTCAAGGTTCACCCATGTTGTCCCATATATCAGGATTTCATGTCTCTTTACCACTGAATGTCACATGGTATGGATGTACCACATTTTATTTTTCTGTACAACATTGATGGACACTTGGGTTGCTTTCATTTTTCGGCAATTTTGAATAATGCTACTGTCAATACTGGGAGTGAAATATCTGCTTGAATCCCTGCTTTCATCTCCTTTGGGTACATACCTAGAATTGTGATATTTTAAAGACTAAATATACAGGAAAAGTGAATACAATGCATAGACCTGAATTTTATCTTAGAAGAAGAAAAATAGGTGTGAAAGAAAATTTTGAGACAATTACTGAAATTTGAATATGAACTCTGGAATAAATTATAGCATTGTATCAATATTTAGTCCCAGATTTTTAAAATTCACTTAAAAAATCCAGATTGAATGTCAGTCTCAGGAGGAACACAGAGAATGATTTAGGGAGAGAAGACTGTATTGTCTCTAGTTAACTCTCAAAGTGTTCAAGTTAAAATGTATATGTGTGTAGATAAAGCAAATATAAACATTGAGTCCACTTTTCTATTCTTGTAACTTTTCTGTGACCCTGGAAACGTATCAAAATAAAATATCCAATCAAAAGAGAAAAATTTATGTGGAAAATATAACCAGATAGAAGGCTCCAGTTTCATTACTTCTCCTTCCATATGAAGATGTTATTGGACACATGTCCTCACATATCAAACCTCACAAAATTCCAAATTTACATATTCTCCAATTTATAGCACATGATCATATTGTAACATAAGTTTGAAACTAAGAAAATGAAGAAATTGTTAAAAATACACCTACTTTGTAAATGGAGACATGCTTGATCAAAATAGGAATTATATTCTGTTTAAAAATAATGATCTAAATATTTCTACATACCTAATAATTTTGATTTTATTAATACACAAGTAGGAATGAAGAGAAATGAGTAAGAATATATTTCAGGATTTTAGAAAACATGTAAGAAGAAGTAGCTGAAGAAAATTAAAATTTCCTTAGAAAAGAATGGGAAAATGAAAAGTTTTTGGTGAATTAAATTAAGAACAGAGAAACACTATTTAAATATATGATAAAAGGAACAAGAAAGAAAATGCAGTGATTTATGTATTTTACTTCAACTTTATCAAAATAAGCTCTAAAAATTAACAATAATATTTCTAGTATGTTGAAGGTATAAATTATCAATTTGTAATGCCATAAATTAAATTCTATTCTCAGAAAATATGGTATATAACACAAGATCTAGGAAATAAAACAATTATTGCAAGAATTCAACAAAAGGAAAAATATAAACCACAATTTTTAAAACAGATGCAATCTAAGGACGTTTCATGAAGTGGTATATGCATTTTTTATTGAAAAAATAAAAAATTATTTTATGTAATTTAAACATTAAACAGAATGAATACAGAAAGAGTGCTTGAACTGAATTATATTATATGTAACAGTTTACTGAGAGAAACAAAACAGAAACTGAAAAACCTACAAATGTATGCCATTTTCTTCTTGGGAAGACAAGTATGAGAAATGTGAAACAATCCAAGATTCATCTATCAAATAAACAATATTCTAACTAAAACCTCAAATGGAAAGTTTTGGAACTTGGAAAAATCTAAATGTTTATTTGAAATTAAAGATAAATAAAGATGAAATAATAATATGTGTGGACCAGTGATTATGGCCAGGTATTAAAATGAATAACAACCCTACAGTAATCAAAATACGGTATAGAGTGAAGATATGCACAGATAAATATAATGCAGACTTCATAGAACAAAACATTTGTTGCATACTTTTTAAAAAATTTGTTGAAGACAGCATTTTATTCTAGAGAAAGAGTAATATATTATTCCATAAGGGTTTTTAGACAATTGATCAACAATTTATGGATTCAAAATGTATTAGACAGGTCTTTCCAGAAAAACAGAACTAATAGGATATATATACATATATACACATATGGTTATATATTATATATATATGTTAGTATCAAGAGATTTTTCATAGGAATTAGTTCACATCACCATGAGATTGACATCCTAATTCATTATGACAAGCTGCAAGTTGGGAATGCAATGGTGTCATTGAATTCCCCAGCAGAAGTTGCCTGGCTGAAGTAGCGATAGAAATGCTTCCTTCTAACTGCTTAAATCCTCAGGTACAATTGATTGGACAAAGAGATTCCTATCATTGTTGAAGGCAACCTCTTCTGTTGATAGAGTTAATAAGACAGGATGCAATAAAATGACTAATGATTTAAATCCATCAATGAAATATCATAATCAAAACAAGCCAGTGCTTTCTTGACCAAACAACTGGGCACCATAATGTAAACAAGTGGATGCAGAGGTGAAGAGGCAAGATGGCATAGGTTTAAGTGGGAACTCACCATCTCTCTCACAAAAGACAGCTGACTGGAGACAAGATTCTGCCCAAGTGAGCTGTTCTGGGAGACCATGGAGAGAGAGCCTTTGGGACATTAATCTGCAGGGAGCTGGCCAGGGAGATAGATTGCTCAAGATAAAACCATGAGTTTTTAGCTGAGCTGGAAATCATGGATGTAGACAGCTAAGCCCCACCCTCAGAGCAAAGGGCTAGGGTGAGCCCCAACTACCGCCAGCAACCCAGCGAGAGGGAGCATTCTCCAAGAGTGGGAGGGTTCTGGCAAAGGGTGGAGAGGGGTTTCTTCTCTGTGGGTTTGGTTGCCTGGACCCCCTTGGAGCTTTGGGGAACACACCAGCTGGCTTGAAGTGGCACCAGGCTGAGGGGAGAGGCAAATCTGATGAGGAAGCCAGATTTACCTAACCGCCCTGGGATACAGAGTCTTGGCTTGGGAGAGGGTGGACTCAACCAATTTTATAGTTCTGCTCTGAGGACTATCAGAGTTTCAGCTCCCATAAAGGAGTTAGGCATTGGGAAGTGTTTGATAAGTTTCCACAAGCCTATTTAGGGTACCCTGGGAGGAAGGGGTAGTCTAGAAGAGGCTTGTAAATCATTTTGGTGTGGTGAACTTGGTTGTCTGGACTCCCTTAGAGCTTTGGGGAGCACACCCACTGGCCTGAAGTAGCACCAAGTTGAGAGGAGAGGTGAATCTGCTAAGGAAGCCTGATTTACATAACCACACTGGGATAAAGAGTCTTGACTTGAGAGAGGGTTGACTCAGCCAATTTAATACTTCGCACTGAGAACTATCAGAATTTCAACTCCCCCAAGGGAGTCAGGCAGTGGGGAGTGCTTAATAAGTTTCCACAGCCTATTTAGGGTCCTCTGGGGGGAGGGGGTGGTCTACAAGAACCTTGTAAACCATTTCAGTGAGGTGAACTCAGTCATCAGGGTCCCATTTTAATTTCAAAAGGGAACTCAACCTGACCATGAGAGGGGAGGGGGTTCTGCTCATACAGCCTGCTGAATCCTGCTGCCACAGGAGAGTAAAACCTTTGCAGGGGAAAGTGACTAAATAACTTTCTGAAGAGCTAACTGACCCAATTAGTAAATTAGCTAAGTGGAGAAATTTCTGTCTTGTGTATATGAGGTCC
>JAQZBX010034790.1:13888-24958 GCA_029593785.1 Cabassous unicinctus | reverse complement strand
CCCATGTGGGAAGCAGGCACTCAACCACTTGAGCCACATCCACTCCCAGCTTTTTGTATTTATTCACATTTTACCATTTCTTATACTTTTCATTCCTTCCTAAAGATACACATTTCCACCTGGTTTTATTTCTTTTAAGTATGAGGAACTTCCTTGTGCGTTTCTTGTGGCTCAGGTCTGCTGTCAACAAATTTTTTTAGTTTTCTTCTATCTGAAAATGTCTTTACTTTGTCTTCATTCTTAGAAGATATTTTCATTGAATATAGAATTTTGGGTTTGCAGTATTTTTTCATTCAGTACTTTAAGGATGATGAGAAATCAGCATTATTTTGAATCATTGTTCCCCTGTATGCAACTTGTCATATTTCTCTGTGTGCTTTCAAGATTTCCTCTTTATCTTTGATTTTTGGAAGTGTGATATGCTGTGTGTAGGTTTTCTTTGATTCATTTTGCTTGGAATTTGCTGAACTTCTTGAATCTTTAAATATATGTCTTTCATCAGTTTGGGAAAATTTCAGCCATTATTTCTTTATTATTATTTTTATCAGAGAAGTTGTGGTTCTACAGAACAATCACACATAAAATACAGGATTCCCATACCATCCTATTATTAACATCTTTCATTGGTGTGAAACACTTGTTATAGCTGATGTTAACACATTTTTATAGTTGTACTATTAACTATAGTCCATGGTTTAACTCAGCGTTCACTGTTTGTGTAGTGTAGCCTCATGGATTTTAAAAAAAATTTATCCTGCTAACATATGTATAATCTAACATTTCCTCTTTTAATCATATTCAGATATATATTTCAGTGTGGTTAATTGCATTCACACTCTTGTGCTACCCACACCACCATCCATTGCCAAAGCGTTTCTATTATTCTGAATAGGAGCCCTGTACATTTTTTTTTTTTTTAAAGATTTATTTATTTATTTATTTATTTATTTATTTATTTATTTATTTATCCCCTCCTTGCCGCCCGTGCTCGCCGTGTCCATTTGCTGTGCGTCTTCCCCGCGTCCGCTCATCTCTCCCCCGCCGCGAGGCCCCACCGCATCAGCCCACTGCATCAGCCCACCGCGCTGCGCCGGCCGGCCTGCCCTCACAAGGAGGCCCCTGGAAGCGAACCCGGGGCCTCACACATGGTAAACGGGAGCTCTATCGATTGAGCCACACCCGCTTCCCAGCCCTGTACATTTTAAGCCTTAACTTCCCAATCACTATCCCCACCCTTTCCCCTGGTAACTCCTGATAACTAACCTATATTCTAGATTCTACTCTATGAGTTTGCATATTCTAATTTTAAAAAAATCAGTGAGATCATACAATATTTGTCCCTTTGTGTCTGGCTTATTTCATTCAACATGATGCCTTCAAGTTTCATCTATGTTGTCACATGTACCAGGACTTCATTCCTTTTTATGACTGAATAATATTCCATTGTATGAAAGAGCTGACAATGTCAAATTCATACAATCTTGGTTCAAAGCCAGACTAAAAAGCAGCACCATTCTATGATCTTGCTGAAAGAATATCTTCTCTCTTATAACCCCAAGGCTGATATGGCAAAAAGAAAAAAATTGTGATGACATTTTATCTCCTTTGTTAGCTTTTTAATGGTAACTTTTCATTTTGCTATTTCAGTGGTTGCTTTGGGTTATAGTATACATATTTAGTTTATCAGAGTTTACTTTCAAATGATATTCTATGACTTCATGGATAGTATAAGACTCTTATGATAGTATACTTTGATTTCTCCCCTCCTTTGTGGTAATGTTGTCATACATTTTACTTTTACATAAATTATAAACCCCATACTACATTGTTCATTTTTGTTTAGTCAGTTATCTTTTATTTATTTATACATACATTCATTCATTTTAACTGTCATTTTGAAATAACTATAGACTCACAGGAAGTTGTAAAATAGTACATAGTGCTATAGTACTGCATTGTATAGCATCCCTTTACCCAGCTTTCCCCATGGCAAGATCTTGTAAAACTGTAGCACAATATCAAAACCAGGAAATTGAAACTGACGTCAGTATAATACTGAAAACTAGACTACAGACCTTGTTCAGTTTTCATCACTTTTTTTAACCTGTGTGTGTAGCTCTATGTGACTTTACACAGACTCATGTAACCACAACCAAAACTGAGATTCAGGACTGTTTCATCACCACAGAGGAACTCCATCCTGCTGCCCCTTTATATTCACACACACACACACCTATTCTTGTCCTTTGGCAACCATTAATCTTTTGTTTTTATTTTCTGTAATGTTTAGAATAGTTTAATCCTAAAATTTTCCAAGGATCACTTAAACTGAATAAAGTCATGGGCAAATACAAAATATTGCTTTTTTCTTTGTTTCTTTTTTCTTTGTGCATATAGTAGACTTTAAAAAAATTAAAGTATATCATTCATACATGAACATACACAAACAATAAGTGTATAGTAAAAGTTATGAACTTAAAAAACAAATGTGTATCATTATACAGGGCTCTGATACATCACCCCACCACCAACACTTTGCATTGTTGTGAAGCATTTGTTACAAACTATGAAAGAGCACTGTCAAAATATTACTACTGGGAAGAGGATGTGGCTCAACCAGTTGGCTCCCACCTACCACATGGGAAGTCCTGGGTTCGGGTCCCAGTGCCTCCTAAAAGAAGACAAGTAGACGCCACCCCTGCCACAATGAGCTAGATGCCACCCCTGCCACAATGAGCAGATGCCACAAGCCAGCAGACGCCACAGCCTGTGGGAAGCAGATGTGGCTCAGGCCACTGGGCACTCGGCTCTCATGTGGAAGGTCCTGGGTTCGGTTCCCAGTGCCTCCTGGGGAAGGAGAGCAAACAATGAGCAGACAGACAAGAGAACCATCTGGGGTGGGGGTAGGGAGTGGGGATAAATAAAAGAAAAATAAATAAATAAATCTTAAAAAAAAATACTGCTAAATAGCCCATATCTTACATTTGGTGTATTTTTCCCAAAACCAACCTAATCACTAACACCCTGTATTAGTAGTCTACATTTGTTATAGTTCAGGAGAGAATGTTATCATATTTGTCCTGTTAACCACAGTTCATTTTCCACCATTGGATTCCCTGTGCTATACAGCCCCATGTTTTGTACAGCTATTCAAAGTGTACACTCAGTGGCTCTCAATTTCATCAGAGTTGTGCTGTTGTCACCTCAGTCAATTTTAGAACATTTTTATTACTCCAAAAAGAAAAATTCCATACCCGTTTTGTCCTCCTATTGTTGTCTCTTAGAATTTATATATCTTCTTTGCCATTGCTGCAAAATATTATAATATTCTTGTTAACTATTGTCCATAAGTTACATTAGTTGTAATTTTCCTATGTATTACCATATTCTTAACACTTTGTAAAACAAGAACATTCTTATGTTTATACTGTTAACCACAATCTTCATCCACCACGAAATCACTGTTACAAATTCCCCAGATTATTCTCTAGTTTCCTTTCAATTGACCTAAAGTCCACAGACTACCTCTTTCAGCCACAATCACATTTATAAATCAGCAGTGTTATTTATACTCACTATAATGCATTACCATCAACTCTAGTCATTTCCACACTTTTACAATAAACCTTGTTAAAAATTCTACATGCATTAAGCATCAGCTCCCATTCTCAACCCACATTCTATTTCCTAGTAACCTATACTCTAGAGCAGGGTTCTTAAGGGGTCTGTGAGCCTGAACTTAAATTAAAAAACAAAACAAAACAACCAACATTATTCTTGTGGGGATGTGTTGGTGCAGGTGTGATATATTTATTAAATAATACACAGTATAGTGTGGACTTAGTAAGGGGTCCATGGTTTTCACCTGACTGGCAAAGGGGTCCATGGAAAAAAAAGGTTAAGAACCCCTGTTTACTTTCGTGAGTTTACTCATGGTATTTAGTTCATATTAGTGAGACCATACAATATTTGTTCTTTTATGTCTAGCTTATTTCACTTAACATAACATTGTCAAGGATCACCCATGTTGTTATATGCATCTGATTTTATTTCTTCTTACAGCTGAATAGTTGTCCATTGTGTGTATACCATATTTTGTTTATCCATTCATTGGTTGATGAACATTTGGGCTGGTTCTGTATTTTAGGAATTGTGAATAATGCTGCTATGAACATCGGTGTGCAAATGTCAGTTCACGACCTTGCATTCAGTACTGCTGAATATATTCCTAGTAATGGGATTGCTGGGTCTTATTGCAGTTCTATATCAGCTTCTTGAGGTATTGCCAAGTTGTTTTCCACAGAGGCTGTACCATTCTGCATTCCCACCAACAGTGAAGGAGTGGTCCTATTTCTCCACATCCTCTCCAGCACTTGTAGTTTTCTGTTTTTTTTTTTTTTTTTTTTTTTTTTTTTAATATAATGGCCATTCTGTAAGATGTGAAATGGTATCTCACTGTAGTTTTGATCACATTTCCCTAATAGCTAGTGACATTGAACATTTTTTCATGTGCTTTTTGGCCATTTGTATTCTTCTTTGGAGAAATGTCTATTCAAGTCTTTTGCCCATTTTTTATTCGGGGGCAACCGTTAATCTTAAACAGTTGTTATCTTTTAGAAAGATTTATGATAAAAGAATATCATATGTTTACTTATGTAGTTATCATTTCCAGAGCTCTTCATTCCTTTGTGTAGATCCATATTTCCATATGGTATAATTTTCCTCCTGACTAAAGAGCTTCCTTTTCATGTACTGCTTGTCTGCTGGTAATAAATTCTTTAGCTTTTTATATATATATATAAAAAAGTCTTTATTTTTACCTTCACTTTTTAAAAAAGATTTATTTTATTTATGTATTCCTCCCACCACCCTCTTTTTTTTTAACTTGTGTGTCTGTTTGTCTCCTTTTTAGGAGGCACCAGGCACTGAACCTGGGACCTCCCATGTGGGAAGGAGGTGCCTAATCACTTGAGCCACCTCCACTCCCTGCTTGTTGTGTCTCTCATTGTGTTTCCTCATGTGTCCTTGTTGTGTTACCATCTTGCTGTGTTACCATCTTGTTGTGTCATCATCTTATTGTGTCAGCTCGCTGTGCCAGCCCGCTGTCTTGGTCTTCTTTAGGAGGCACTGGGAACTGAACCCAGTTCCTCCTAAAGAAGACAGTAGGTGAGCACACAACTGCTTGAGTCACATCTACTTCCCTGCTTTCAATTTTGAAAAGTATTTTTGCTTAGTACAGAATTCTAGTTTGTCAGTTTTTTCTTTCAGTATTTGTGTCCAATGAGAAGTATGTTGTCATCCTCTAGACATAATGTGATATTTTTCTCTGGTTGCCTTTAAGATTTTCTCTTTATCATTGGTTTTGAGAAATTTGATTATGATGTGCCTTGCTGAAGTTTTCTTCATTTTTATTTTGTGTATGTGTGTGTGCATGCATGTGAATGCTTGGCATTCATTGAGCTTCTTCGATCAGTGAGTCTATAGATTTCAGTAAATATAGAAAATTTTCAGTCATTATTTCTTCAAATATTTTTTCTGACCTCTTTCTTCTCTCCCTCAAGGATGATAATTACACTTGAAGTTGGTCTACAGCTCACTGATGCTCTGTACATTTTTCCAAATTCTTTTTTTCTCTTTATGTTTTATTTTGGATAGTTTCTGTTGCCATGCTTTCAAGTTAACTAATCTTTTCTTTTGCAATGCCTAATCTGCTATTAATCTCACACACTATATATTTTTACCCCAGTCAATGTAGTTTCCATCACTCCAAGTTTGAGTTTGGTTATATATATATATTTCAGGTATTCTATGTCTTTACTTTAGGAATACATGGAATCCAGTTATAATAACTGTTTAAATGTCCTTATCTTCTAATTCAGACATGTGTGTCAGTTCTGAATGGGTTTCAATTTATTGATTTTTTTTTCCTAATTACATTTTCCTGCTTCTGATCACCTGCCAGACATTATGAATATTTTCTTGTTGAGTGCTAGATTTTTGTCTTATAAATATTCTTGAGCTTTGCTCTGAAACACAGTTAAGTTACTTGGAAGCAGTTTGATCCTTTCAGATCTTGCTTTTACGATTTGTTAGGCAGGACCAGAGCTGTGTTTAGTTTATGGCTAATTATACTCCACTAGTAAGGCAAAACACTTCCCAATCTGGCTAGTGGGAACAGGCACTGTTTCCAGCCTTGTGTGAGTTCCAAGTACTGTTCCCTCTTATCCTTTTAGGTAGTTCTTTCCCTGGCCTGGAGATCAAGAGGTAGTAGGTAACCCAGATGTCTTGGTGTGACACGTGTTATAGAGCATAGAAGATAAGATAAAATTACAGGAGTGTGACATCACCCTAAAGTTTTTAGGGGTTCAGTAGTTTGTGACATGTCAGGATAGTCTCTCCAAAAGGAAAAGACAATTTGTTGTGCCTTATACTCCCTAGCACTAAGAAGGAGGACATATTTTGGGACTCTTGGGATTTTGCAGGCAACATACACAATATTACGGTCCTCTTACAGGGTTTCTCATGTAGCCTTTAGGGGGAGGCCAATGTAAGAGAAAGAGCTCCAACTGGCATAAGTTGCAGTATAAACAGCTCTGTCATTGCCCAGTGGATCCAGTGATGCTCAAAGTGTCTGTAGTAAATTACATGGAAGCTGTGTCAAGTCCAGATAGGAGAATCACAGTGAAAGGCCCCAAAAGTTTGGAGGAAAACCATGACCATATTAGATCAGAAATAGGGCAACCATCTTCATTTTGAGAAATTGCTCTTGGCCCATGTAGCAGTTTGCTATTGTTTATGAATTGCAAAAATAGATATTGGATTATGTTTGTGAACTGGTCGGTTCCTCTGGGCATATTAGATGGATTGGATTCAGAGAGTTTACTTTTACTTGATTAAATAATGATTAAGGCTTGGTGGGTGGAGACTCACAGAGAAAACGATGTGGCAGAGGAGGAAGTTAGAGTTTTGACCCTGGAGCCTGGGAAGTAGACACACAGAGAAGCAGATGTGAGAAGGCTCCACTAGAGACAGCAGAGGTCCTGGGAAGAGAGATGACCCATTTGCCTGACAGTTTACAGCTGGCTTTTTGGAGAGAGCAGAGCAGCTGAGCCTGGAGAGAAATGAGCCCTAGGAGAGAGACAAGACTTGTCCCAGTCTACAGCTGATATTGGAAGAAGCTGGGACCATGGAGCCTTGGAAGGAAGAGGAAGCCTGAACCCTTGCAGACATTGGCAGCCATCTTGCTCCAACACATGGCAACAGACTTTGGTGAGGGAAGTAACTTACACTTTATGGCCTGGTAACTGTAAGCTTCTACCCCAAATAAATATCCTTTTATAAAAGCCTATAGATTTATGGTATTTTGCATCAGCACCCCTTTAGCTGACTAATACAGCTTACTCTTGGGCTCTTCTGGAAACTGAGCACTTTCCACCTTGGATACCAGGTGACCGTGTTACTCAGGATGCCCATCTGAACTGGGTGTTTTTTGGCCTGTCTAAAATTGGGCATGCATAACAGTACTCCATCATCAAATTGATATGTTATAATGAGGCTAGGCTTGAGCATGTCCTGAAAACACAAATAAGTAGCATGAATGGGTTGCTCAAATTCCCAGCAGGCTTTCTCCTGCCTTCTGTCTATTCTCCATCAGCCAACACCTATAGCCACATGTAGAGTTCTCTATGACCACATGGCTGAGATTCCAGATTGTTCTACTAGGAATGCATTGAGCAGCACTACAGTCCCACTCAAAGATGGCTGTCAAAGGACAGTAGAAAAAGGAAACACTTCCAGAGGGCAGAATTTTGAACAGAACATTTTTATTTTCCACTTGCTCTAGAAAGAGGGAGTATGAATTTGCCACTAAATCATGAATAGTGGTTAAAATCTGGTTACATGGAAAGTGGATGTGGCTCAAGCAGTTGGGCACCTGCCTACCACCTGGGAGGTCCAGGGTTCAGTTCCCAGTGCCTCCTAAAGAAGATGAGCAAGACAGTGAGCTGACGTGATGGGCTGGCACGGCGAGCTGATGTAACAAGATGACACAATGAAATAATGCAATGAGGAAACACAATGAGAGACACAACAAGCAGGGAGTGGAGGTGGCTCAAGCTATTAGATGCCTCCCTCCCACATGGTAGGTCCCAGGTTCAGTTCCAGTCCCTGCTAAAAAAAGACGATGAGCACACAACGAATAGACACAGAGAGCAGACAGCAGGCACAAAGAATGAGGCGGGGAGGGGAGAAATAAATAAAATAAATCTTTTTTAAAAATCTGGTCACATGATAAGGGACCTAGAAAAAGTAAGATTAGAGGATTTATGACAAGGTTTGGGAAAGAGTTCATGGCTAGAAATCTCAGAATGGACCGAGAATATTTGTGTCTCATGAATGATCAGCAAAATATTCTTATGGTGGAGGTGGTTTTTAATAACCAGAGATGAGGATGGCCCACTCTGAAAATGTCATTCTCCTTTCCCTAGCTACTCCCATACATGCTCAATGGGTTCACGAACAATCTGGACTTGATGGCTAGGGTGGAGCTTATCTATGGACTTAACAACATGGATTTCCTCTCACAAAGGATGATGTAATGTCCCCATTCCCCACTGTCTGGTATAAAGCCCTGCCAGCTTCAGATACCCAGAAGAGGGAGGTCTGCCTCCTGGGAAACAGAGGGGACAACCAAAATCCTGTAAACAGGGGAACTCTAAAACAACTAACCAGCAAAAGTCCAGGACAAGACAGAGGCCCAGTAGGACAGGGAAAACCCTGCACAGTACATTCGCTTTGGACAGACCTTTCTGAAAGGAGGGCTGAAACTTAAGAAAATCTCTGTCTTATCACCAGCTGGTTACAAAACATCCCAGGGAGTAAATCCCAGAGTTGACACTTGAAAACATTAAAATGCATGGTGTGTAATGAAAGAGTACAAGACAAACAAAGAAACAGGAAATTATGGCCCATCCAAAGGAAGAGGATAAAAATACAGAAAACACCAATGAAGACCAGGATGTGGACATATTGAACAAAACTTTTAAAAAATGGTCTTAAAATTGTTTAAGGAGATGAAGAAAACTACAAAGGAAGAACTACAGGATACCAGGAAAACAATGAATGAACAATAGGAGAGTCTAAGTAAGGAGATAATAGCTAGTAAAGCAAAAATAGCTAGGACAGCTATGGGACACCATCAAACACACCAATATACATAATGGGAGTTTCAGAAGGAGAAGAAAAAGAGAAAGGGGCAGAAGGAAAATAGTCAAAGAAATGACAAAGAACCTCCCAATCTTAGCAAAAGACACAAATATGCACATCCAAGGAAGCTCAGAGAATATCAACAGGATAAACATGAAGAAAAATACACATGTCATATATTGATTACACTGCCAAATATAAAGGACAAAGAGGGTTCTGAAAGCTGAAAGGGAAAAGCAATGTGTTATGTTCAAGGGTGCCCCAATAAGATTGAGTGCTGATTTCTCATCAGAAACCATTGAGGCAAGAAGACAGTGGGTTGAAATACTTAAAGTGCTGAAGGAAAACAACTGGCAGCCAGCAAATTTATATTTGGCAAGATTCTCTTTCAAAAATGAGTGAGAGGTTAAGGCATTTTCAGATAAACAAAAGCTGAGGGAGTTCATCACCACTAAACCTAGCCCACAAGCAATGCTAAAGTAAGTTCTTTAGATTGAAACAAAAAGACACTAACTGTGGTTCAAAGCAGCATAAAGAAATAAAGACTTGCAGTAAAGGTAATTGTAAATGCCAGTATTATTGTATTGTATTGTATTGTATTGTATTGTATTGTATTGTATTGTATTGTTTGGTATGAACTCCACATTTACTTGCTACAGGTGCTAAAATGCAAATACATAAAAACTAATGATAAATCTAGGTTTCTCGATATTCAATGTACAAAGATATGTTTTTAAGAAGTACAAAAAAATGGTTGGGGGACAGTGGGTATAGGAAAAGTATATGTGCATGCTATCGAAGTTAAGTTGGTATCAAACCAAATATAATTGTTATATATTTAGGATGTCAAATTTTAATCCTGTGGTAACTAAAAGGAAAACAGATGAAACATATATGCAGATCAAAATGAGAAGGCACTCAATATGGTACAAAACAAGAAAGCAAGTAAATATAAAAATAGACCTTAACAGAAGTCAGGGACAAAAAAGATGTAAGACATACAAAGGATAAATAGAAAAATGGCAGAAGGAACACCTGTATTATCAGTAATGACTTTAAATGTAAATGTATTAAACTTTCCTGTCAAAAGACAGAGATTGGTAGAACAGATTTAAAAAAAAATGCATGGCCCAACTATATGCTATCTGCAAGAGACTCACCTCAAAGTCAAAGATACAAGAAGTTGACTGTGAAAAGATGGGGAAAAAATATACCATGCAAGTAGTAACCAAAAGAGAGCAGGGGTAGCTATACTAATATTGGGTAAAATAGACTTTATGTCAAAAACAGTTATGAGAGACAGAGGTAGTCATTACAGATTGAAAAGAGGACAATTCATCGGAAGATGAAATAATTATAAGGATATATGCACCTAACAACATAGCCCCAAAATATATGAAGCAAATCCTGACAGATTTGAAGGGAGAAATTGATGATTCTACACAAATAGTAGGAGGCTTTAACACACCACTCTCAATAATGGATAGAACATCTAGTCAGAATAAGAAAGTACAGGACTTGAGTGATACACTAAACCAACCAGATGTTTATATATAGAATCTGTAACCAACAAAAAAAGACATATATAGAACACTGCACCCAACAAAAAAAGAATACACATCTTCTTGATTGCACATAGGTCATTCTGCAGGATATATCATATGTTGGGTCACAAAACAGGTCTCAATAAATTAAAAAATATTGAAATCATACATTGTATATCCTCTGATCACAATGGAATAAACTAGAAATCAAAAACAGAAGGAGGGGAAGTGGATGTGGCTCAATCGATAGGGCTCCCGTCTACCATATGGGTAGGCCCCGGGTTCGCTTCCCGGGACCTCCTGGTGAAGGCAAGCCAGCCCG
>JAQZBX010034790.1:0-13788 GCA_029593785.1 Cabassous unicinctus | reverse complement strand
GAAGGAAGAAAGTAACAAAGATTAGAGTGAAGATAAATGAAATAGAAAAAAAAAAAAAAAACCCACAATAGAATCAACAAAACCAAAAGTTGGTTCTTTGAAAAGATTAATAAAATTGACAAACCTTTAGCAAGACTGACAAACTAAAAAAGAGATAGGATACAAATAATGAAAATCAGAAATGAAAAGAGGACATTACTACTGACCCTGCTGAAACATAAAGGACTATAAGTGGATACCATGAACTACTGTATACGAATAAATTAGATAACCTAGATGAAATGGACAAATTTTTAGAAGCACACAAACTACCTACATTGACTCAAGAAGAAACAGAAGTACTCAACAAACCAATTACTAGAAAAGAGATTGAAATGGTAATCAAAAACTTCCTAACAAAGAAAAGCCCAGGACCAGATGGCTTCACAGGGGAATTCTACCAAACATTGTAAAAACACAATTCCAATTCTACACAAACTCTTCAAAAAAATTGAAGAGGAGGGAAAACTCCCTTACTCATTCTCCAAGGCCAACATCACCCTCATACCAAAGTCAGATAAAGATACCACAAGAAAACTACAGACCAATATGTCTTATGAATATAGATGAAAAAATTCTCAACAAAATACCAGCAAACTTAATCCAACAATATATTAAAAGAATAATTCACCATGATCAAGTGGGATTTTCCCCTGATATTTAAGGTTGTTTTAACATAAGGAAATCAATTAATGTAATACACTACATTAACAGAATGAAGGAGAAAAAATAGATCATCATCTCAATCGATGCAGAAAAGGCATTTGACAAAATACAGCATACTTTTTGATTAAAAAAAAAAAAACACTTAGAACACTAGGAATAGAAGGAATCTTCCTCAATGATAAAGGCATATATGAAAACCAACAGTTAACATCCTACTTAAATGGTGAAAGACTGAAAGCTTTCCCTCTAAGATCAGGAACAAGACAAGGATACCACTGTCACCACTGTATTTAACGTTGTACTGGAAGTTCTTGCCAGAGAAATTAGGCCATAAAAAGAAATAAAAGGCATCCAAATTGGAAAGGAAGAAGTAAAACTTTCCCTTTTTTGCACATGACATGATCCCATATATAGAAAATCCTGAAAACACCACAACTAAGCTACTAGAGCTAATAAATGAATTCAGCAAAATGGCAGGATACAAGATCAACACCTCCAAATCAGTAATGTTTCTATACATAAGCAATGAACAATTGGAAGAAGAAATCAAGAAAAAAATTCTATTCACAATAGCAACTAAAAGGCTCAAATATCTAGGAATAACTCTAACCAAGGATGTACAGGACTTGTACACAGAATACTAGAAAACATTGCTAAAAGAAATTAAAGAAGATTTAAATAAATGGACAACATTCTGTGTTCATGGATTGGAAGACAAAACATCATTAAGATGTCAGTTTTACCTAAAATGATTCACAAATTCATTGCAATCCCTATCAAGATCCCAATGGCTTGCTTTGAAGAAATGGAAAAATGGAAGGGTAAGTGGCCCTGAATAGCTAAAGTCATCTTGAAAAAGAAGAATGAAGTTGGAAGACTCACACTTCCTGGTATTAAAATTTATTACAAAGTCACTGTAATCAAAACAGCATGGTGCTAGCACAAGGACAGACATATAGACCAGTGGAATAGAATTGAGAGCTCAGAAATCAACCCTCACATTTATGGGCAACTGATTTTTTTTTTAAAGATTGATTGATTGATTATTTCTCCCTCCCTCCCCCAGATAGTTCTCTTATCTGTCTGCTCATTGTTTGCTTGCCTTCTCCAGGAGGCACTGGGAACCAAACCTGGGGCGAGTGCCCAATGGTCTGCTCCCCGTGGGCTGCAGCGTCTGCTGGCTTGTGGTATCTGCTCTTTTAGGTGTCTGCTCGTTGCGGCGGGTGTGGAGTCTAGCTCTTCTCGGAGGGTGTGGGTGTCTAGCTCATTATGATGAGTGTAAGTGTCTAGCTCATTGAAGCGGGTGCAGGCATCTGATTGTCTTCTTTAGGAGGCACTGAGACCCAAACCTGGAACCTCCCATGGGGTAGGCGGGTGACCAACTGGTTGAGCCACATCTGCTTCCCTGGGCAACTGATTTTTTTAACTAGGTGACCAAGACCACTCATTTGGGAAAGAATAGTCTCTTCAATAAATGGTGCTGGAAAAACGATCTCCATTTGCAGGAAAATCTCCATTTGCATATAAAAAAATCAACTCAGAATGGATCAAAGACCTAAATAAAAGAACTAGAACTATCAAACTCCTAAAGGAAAATGTAGGCAGTATCTTCAGGATCTTGTGTTAGGCAATGGTTTCTTAGACTTTACACCCAAAGCACTAGCAACAAAAGGAAAAATAGATAAATGAGACTCATCAAATTAAAAAACTTTTGTTCCTCAGGAGATTTTATCACCTGAAGGGCATTATGTTGAATGAAGCAAGCCAAACACAAAAGGACAAATACTGTATGATTATGTTACTATGAACCAAATATATTGTGTAACATATTGTATGATGCAAATTTTTTTTATTATGTATCCAGTACATTTGAGAAATGAATGTTTTTATTCACTGTTTTCTTTTTCTTTTTTAATTTTTTATATTTTCAATTATTAAGTGTACAAAATAAAGTTTAAAACAAGTTTGAAAAAAAGACTTTATCATGAAAGTAAAAGACTACCAACACAATGGGAGAAATTATTTGGAAACCACATATCTGGTAAAGGATTAATATCCAGGATACAAAAAAAATCCTTCAACTAAACAACAAAAAAGACAAACAACCCAATTAAAAAATGGGCAAAAGACTTGAACAGACATCTCTCCAAAGAAGATAAATAAATTGCCAGAAAGTACATGAAAAAATGCTTAACATCAATTGCTATCAGGGAAATGCAAACCAAAATCACAATGAGAAACCATTTCACACCCATTAGAATGGCTGCTATTAAAAACAAACAAACAAACAACATGAGACAATAACAAGTGCTGGAGGGGATGTGGTGAAATAGGAATACTCACTCATTAAGTATAAAATGGTGCAGTCACTGTGGAAGACAGTTTGGCAATTCCTCAGGAAGCTAAGTAGAGAACTACCATATGACCCTGCAATCCCCCTACTGGGTATATAGTCAAAGGAATTGAAAGCAGGGACTGGAACAGATATTTTCACACCCATGTTCATAGCACCAATATTCACAACTGCCAAAAGCTGGAAGCAACCCAAGTGTCCATCAACTAATGAATGGATATATAAAATGTGGTATATACACACAACAGAATATTATTCAGTCGTAAAAATGAGTAAAGTCCTGATACATGTGACAACATGGATGATCTTTGAAGACATAATGTTGAGTCAAATAAGACATAAAGGGACAAAGATTGTATCATCTCACTGATTTGAAACAATTAGAATAAGCAAACTCATAGAGTTAGAATCTAGAATATAGGTTACCAGGTGCTGAGGTGGGGATAGGGAATGGGAAGTTAAGGCTTAAAATGTACAGGGTTCCTATTTGGAATGATGGAAATGTTTTGGTAATGGGTGGTGATGATAGTAGAACAACATTGTGAATGCAATTAATAGCACAGAAAAATATATCTGAATGTGATTGAAAGGGGAATGTTAGATTGTATATATGGTAACAGAAAAAAAATTTTTTTTTCCATGGAACAACACTATGCAAACAGTGAACCCTAAGTTAAACCATGGATTGTAACTAATAGTACAATTATAAAAATGTGCTATCATCAATTTTAACAAATGTTTCACACAATGCAAGGTGGTGGTGATAGGGTGGTATATGGGAATCCTGCATTTTATGCATGATTGTTCTGTAAATCCACAACTTCTCCAATAAAAGAAAAAAACTACGATGACGTACCATTTCACATCCACTAGAATGGCTACTATTTTTAAAAATGGAAAATAATTATTTGAGAGTATGTGAAAAAATAGGAACACTTTTTCATTGTTGGTGGGAACGTAAAATGGTGCATCTGCTGTAGAAAACAGTTTGGTGGTTCCTCAGAAAACTAAGTTATGAGTTATGTTATGACCTGGCATTCCCACTTCTATGTATATTCCCAAAAGAATTGACAGCAGGGACTAAAACATATATTTGCATACCAATGTTCATAGCAGCATTATTCATAATTTCCAAAAGATGGAAGCAACCCAATGCCCATCAACAGATGAATGAATAAACAAAATATGGTATTTATTCACAATGGAACATTATTCAATTGTAAAAAGGAGTGAAGACCTGATGCATGCGACAACACTGATGAACCTTGAGGACATTATACTGAGTGAAATAAGTCAGACACAAAAGGACAAATACTGTATGATCTCACTGATATGAAATAATTAGAATAAGTAAATTCATAGAGTCAGAAATTAGAATACAGGTTATCAGGGGCCAGGGTGGGGATAAGGAGTGGGGAATAATGTTTATTTGGTTCAGAGTTTCTGTTTGGGGTGGTGGAAAAGTTTTGACAATGGATGGTGAAGATGGTAGCACAACATTGTGAGTGTAATTACACTACTGAATTATATATTTGAATATGGAAAGAGGGAGAAATTTTTGTCGTAGATCTGCTACAAGAACAAAAAAACAAACAAAAAATCCCCGTAAACATAGGTCTGTACAACACCGTGAACTAATGTAAATATAGTTAATAGTATAATTTTAATATTTTTGATCAATTGTAACAGAGGCACCACACTAATGCAAAGTTGTTAATAGGGAAAACTGTGTATGTGTGAGGAGTGTATGGGAACTCTGTATTTTCTGAATGATTTTTTTTTTTTTAATCTCCAAATTTTCTAATAAAAAAAAATTTTTTTTTAAAGCCTAGGAGTCATGCCCCATACCACTGCCCCCTGGAAAAAAAAAATCACACCAAAAAAAAACAAACAACAAAAACACAAAATCAAACTTTCTAAGAGCTCTTCTCAGTCATCAGTTAAAATATTTCTTTATCAATATGTATTTATGTGTATAATTATTTAATGTATTATACTGAAAACCTTAAAAATGCAGAAAAATACAAAGACAAGTAAAAAAGATAATACAACAAATGCTAACTCAGAATGTACAACTGCAATATTTTTCCTTCCATGTTTGCTTCCAGAGTTTAAATAAATGAATGAATGAATAATAAATAAAACATTCAAATCTCATTCCAATCCCATTCCTATTCTTCCCTTCCTCTATAGGGGTCTTGGTATTATGAGTTTGGTGTGGATCTTCTCTGTCATCCTGTCATTTTTATATGTCTGCATACATATATCTATCTGTCTGTCTGTCTTTCTATCTAGCTATCTATCTATCTCTACCTACTTGGCTGTTTTCTATGTATTTCTACTTCTGCAGAAACAAGCGACAGAGGAGCTCTTCCTTGAATAAGGCACTGGTCATGCCTCAATTAGAAACCATTTAAGTGAAATTCCTTTGTAATGAAGACAGCGCAGTTTAAAAAGGGGGGAGGGGGGACTGAAGAATCATGCAAAAATACAGTTGATGGGAACCATATGTCTGAATGGCTATGCTCCAGAAAGCTGGGCAAGTGCACAGATGTGTTGGTCATAAATTCCTCCACTCCCGCCTCCTATTTCGTCCACAGGATAACTCAAGGTAAATGGGACTGACCTTTATCATCCAGCCCCCTTCCCCGACTTCACCAGAGTGGCCATGAGTCCCCAGCGTGCCTGTCTATCTCCATTTCCCCGTCTCTCAAACCAGCTGTCCCTCATCATCTGCCTACTCTCTCAGACCTCCCTCTTTTCCAAAGGAGACAGAACCTGGTAATTATCATTTACAATTGTTGACTGATAGATTAATTTTTACCAGATGAGTTTCAGGCACTGCAATACCTCAGTCAGTCAGTTTCAAGCTGAAGAAGGAAAATCCTTAGCTTTATCCACTACTAAAGGAATTTTAGGCATCAGCCAACAGGTGCAGAGATGCATTTGCTAATGGGGAAGGGGTTCCTGAAAATAAATCTGATTTAGACCTTGTAACCCAGTGGTTTTTGAGGCTGCCCATTAGAATCACTGGGGATCTTTTAAAAATAACAGCGATGTTTGGCCCGACCCCCAGTAATTCTTATTTGATTGGTCTGGGGTTGGGCTTGGGCATTCACTTTTTAAAATTCTTCCCTGGTGATTCCAATATGGAAGCAGGTGAAAAACCACCTTATGCTCTCTGGGGTTCCGGTTGGAAGGGTGGGTCCTGCCCAGTTGCCTGAGTTGGCTTCCTAACTCCCCTGGGAGGCTCAGCTGGGAGCTCTTCTGGTTTCAGCTGCTACTGCTGCTGGGGGCAAAGAAGACTTCACTTTTTCCTTTAAGATTTGGTTTCTCCCCTGCCCAGGATCGTCCCAGAAACCCTCTCCATGCTTCCTGCAGGGCTTCTTAACAAGGGGTCCGTGAGCTTGAATTGAAATTCAAAAAAACATTATTCTTGTGGGGACGTGTTGGTGTGGGTGTGATATATTTATTAAATAATACACAGTACAGTGTGGACTTAGTAAGGGGTCCGAGGTTTTCACCTGACTGGCAAAGGGGTCCATGGAACAAAAACGGTTAAGAACCCCTGGTCTATAAGGACAACTGTTTCTTTGTATGGTCTCTAATTAAAAGTTGTGCTCCTGCATTTAGTTTGTATGTCAATGGAGGCCACCGGATCATGTGAAATGTAAATGAAGTTGGTTCAGGCCCCTCTTGCACACTCTGGGAACGCTCTGTCCAAGGTTTCTGAACATTCTAGGAGACCGGGGATTTCCCCCTCCCATGGGGTTCTGAGTCCAGATATGCCCAAGCAATGCCCTCTTTTGCAAACAACTCTGCCTGCAGCAGTTCCTTTTACTCTATGTCTGCGCTGACCCAGATATGAAATTCAGATCCTTTTCATTGGTTTCCACACCCACCCTCTGGAAAACAAAACAAAACAAAAACACTTACAAAAGGCACTTGTTTTGTGCAGTAGACTTTATTAAATGTGTGGGGATGATGACTGGGTATTTTATCATTCCAAATAAAACTTCCAATCTTGGGTGTCTGATGTCTCTGTTTTTAAAAGTCCTTCAGTAATACCGAATGATTCTATTTGAATGGAGTCCCCAAACTGGCAATCCTAGTCTAAGGTGTTAGAAGTCAGGAAGGAGGTTAGCAGAGCCGGTGAGACTGAGAGGAAGCAGGAGGGGCCTTCTGGGGTCAGGTAAAATTCTGTTTCTCGATTGGATGCTGGTTACACAGGTGATTATAGGAAAAATCCCTGAGCTTGTGATTTGTGTACTTTTATGTATGTATATTATACCACAATAAAAAGTTCATATTAGAAATTTGAAAACTAAGGAACAAGGAAAGATTCCTTTAGCAACCTCATGCTCAGGAATGTTGCTTGACTTTTTCTCTCTATGCAGATTCTTTCTCCGGATGGGTATAGAGAATAATCCTGCCCACCCGACATCCACATCCCAGGAGGCAGACTTGACTACAATCAGTTCTGAGTTTTGACCCAACAGTGTTTTCACAGAGGACCAAGAGAAATGTAGGCACACATGGTGAGCGCCATGCAGACACCGGGCCCGCACACCCCCTGGCGCGCTCCTCCTTCATGTTCATCCTCACAGCAGCCGCACCAGCAAGGACCGGATGGCTGGTCCAGGTGCCCTCTCCCCACAGGCCCACCCTGTTTTCCCTCTCCCCTTCCAAATCAGTCCATCCTTTGGAACTCCCCAAAGCTGTCAGAAGAGAGGCTCCATCTTCACATCTGACCTCCTAGAGAGGCCAGGAAACACCTGTGCACAGTAAGACAGACACATTGACAGACAGACCTTGAAGCCATCCCAGGAGCTAAACACATCCTGGAAAACAAGAACATAACTCATGGATATGAAGCCAAACTGGGACTCTCAGGACACTGCAGTCTGCTCACCTGTGGGTATCCTCAAAATGTTTATGATGGGGCCACGAAAAGGTAGAGCTGGGGACAGAAAGACAGCTCTGAGCCTGGACACCCCATCCTGCAGCGTGGCCTCTGCCCTGAGCTTCTCAAGCTTCCCACCCTGGGGCCTGTGGGGCATAGTGGTACCTGGTACCTTAGTTTCCTTCAAGGAATAGCAGCAATATTGCCAGTGGTTGCAGAGGCAGCCCCTAAGCCCAGGTGCCAGAGAAGGTGGTGAGGAAGCTCGAGGCCTCTAGTGGGAGGGGTATTTCAGCACACATAGCTGCAGCAGCAGCCAGGAGCTGATCCAGGTACCCTCGAGCTTCACAAGCCGCCACACTAGCTGCACCTGGTTCCTCACAGCTCAGCAGCAGCACCCCCAAACCCAGCCCCTAAAGGTCCTCCCAGTCCACCATCACCATCTGCTGGAGGACAGAACTCAGCAAGGATGATATTAAGGAGGACCACGTTCTCCATTTCTTCCACAGGCACCTGTTGCCACCACCTCTGACCTCACTCGTCCCTTGGTAGGATAAGGCGCTTCCACGATCCCAGCAGAACAGGGCCACCAGCTCTGAGGAGAGGAGCCCGAGACTCTTCACATGGAACAGCTGCGCCTTCTGTGCTGCCAGGGCATAACGACAACACGACAGTGAACAGGTGGGCTGCTCTCTGGCAAACGCTCCCTGGGGCGGGAGGAGGCGCTCAGGAACACCACTCTGCTCTCTTTGGAGGCCACGCCTCTGCTCTGCCCAGGCAGTTAAGCTAATGTATGTGAATGGGACTCTTTGGGGAATTATGGTCATTATTATGCCCACGGTCTCCAGGTTTCACCAGCCTGGGACTGCAACGGGAGTCTCATTCACGGGAGCGTCCCCACTTTCATGCCTCTTAGCCTCCTCCTGCTCACGTAGGGCCTTAGGATCTTGCAGGTTTCCCTTCAGCTCCTGCACTGAGGGAGGTAATGGAATCTCTCACCTGCTCAAGAATCAGCTGTAGTCACTGTTCTGTCAGCATGTGGCTGGTCAGGCGCAGGCATCACTGCCGCGCCGCTTACTCCTGCCCTCGACAGCCCCTGGGGAAGCTGCAGCCGGCCGGGCCGTGGCTGTCCCGGCCTCTCTTGCCTGTAGAGTTGCCTCCCCTTGGGGGTTCATTCTTGCTGCTGCCTGAGCTTGGTCTCTGGGGTGGGGGACTCACAGATAATGGTCTCGACAGCTAGGGGACACCGTGTTGTTGCTTTGTTTTAAGTCGCTGCCATTTCTCCCCAAGGAATGATGCTTATACCAAGTGAGATGGAAACAGCCCTTTGTCCCGTAGAGAGGGGGCCCACAGGAGGATCTTTGAGCTCTGCAGGGTTCCAAGGTTCTAGGAGATCAGTCTGGGTCATCCACCTGGATGGTCTCCTTCCCAAAGCATATACCTGCTGCCGTGGTTACCTGGGCTGGGGTCAGGTTGAGGATCGGCCTCCAAGTTTTTCTGAAACTACTAAGTCACTTGGATCTTCTAGATTTGAAGATGATTATGGTTTGCAGTATGAGCCTCCTTACCCCTTTAGAGGAAATATTCTCTTTGGTGCCATATTGCTCCTTTTGTCAGGGACCCCCAGGATAACACATATCTCTGAACAGACTGTGAGCAAAATTTAAGTTCTTATTTTTCCAGAAAGACCTCAGCCTCCATAACAGTTCAGTGGACACAGCTGGGTACTGGAGAGGAGGAGTTCTGTGGACATAGTTATTCTGTTTGGCTGCTCAGCACCTGAACCCCTCTCCTCTATCTAAGAAACTTCCCACCCAAAAGGCAGGTAGGAGGCAGAGCTCAGTTCCCCGAACGAAGTGGAAAGTGCCAGGTGCTGCCTTAGTGGTCTCTCTCAAAGTGGGCACAGGCTCTACACACTTGCCCTGGACTTTGCCTTAGTTCTTCAGTCCTCCAGTGAGTCCTTTAATAAACTCCTTTGCTGCTTAAACCAGCCAGAGATGGTTTTTGTGGTTGAACCTTCCCTAAGGGAAGGGGCTTCACCTATACCTGGCCCTCAGCTCCAACTTGTTAGATAAAGACATGTTTGGTTGCCTTTCTTCCTCCCTTCTTTTTACCCCTCTCTTTCTGCCCTCCTTTGTCTCATGCCCTCCTCTTCTTTTTCTCCTGAACTCACCTTAGAACTGACCCATCTTGGCTGTCTCAGGCCCCACTTCGCCTCTCGGGAGTCCTTTAGCTTAGAGAACCTTTTGAACCTCATCGAGGCCAGGCCATCCCCAGCTGAGCTCTAGCTGTGCAGGCTAGTGTGGGGTGCTTGGCACAGTCTTTGAGGATGTTTCATCCTACCCCTGTCTTTGTACACCTGCAAAAGTGAGAGACATGGGTGGGACTGGGTAGGTTTGGGCACAGGAAGCAAAGCTGGAGATGCTTTTGCCTCTTAGATGCTGTAGTTGGTTCTTCCCTGCAGATGTCCAGCCTGACTATGGGAACTTGACATGACAAAGGTGACACAGAAATCAAAGGAGAAGGGGAAAGTATGGATTATTTAGTAGATGGTGTTGAGAAAATGGGCTGCCTATATAGAGCAATGTAGCAGTTTGATATTGTTTATGAATTCCAAAAATAGATATTGGATTGTGTTTGTAAACTGCTCTATTCCTCTGGGCATATTAGATTGTATTAAATTCAGAGGTTTCACTTTTACTTGATTAAATTATGATTAGGGATTTGACTGGGCCATATCAGTAGGATGTTGAGTCCCCACCCCCTTGTTGGGTGGGGACTCACAGAGAAAACAGGAGAGAGTTGGAGTTTTAATGCTGGAGCCCCAGATAGTAAACACACAGGAGATGAACACAGAGGAATAGAATTGGCTCCACAGACACAGCAGAGGCCCCGGGAAGAGAGATGAGCCTAATAGTCTACAGCTGACCTTGTGGAGAGACCAGAGCAGTTGAGCCCAGAGGGAAATGAGCCCCTGGAGAGAGATGAGACTTATCCCAGCCTACAGGTAAGATGAAGAAGCTGGGACCACAGAACCTTTAGAGGAAGAGGAAGGCTGAACCCTTGCAGATGTTGGCAGCCATCTTGCTCCAACACGTGGCAACAGACTTAGGTGTGGGAGGTAACTTACACTTTATGGCCTGGTAACTAAGCTTCTGCCCCAAATAAATACCCTTTATAAAAGCCAACAGATTTCTGGTACTTTGCATCAGCATCCCTTTGGCTGACTAATATAAGCAACACGAAAATGGATCTCTACCAAACATCATATACAAAGGTGGACTCTAGATAGGCTTCGGATATAAACATGGAAGATAAAATATAGTTAGTAGAAGAAAATGGAGGACAATGTATTACATCCTAGGGAGTGAATGCACTTCTTAAAATTTCAAAAGCTCAGCTCGGGAGTGAATGGACTTCTTAAAATTTCAAAAGCTCAGCTCATATGAGAAAATGATTAATTTATTTAATGAATTTTATTACATAAAATGAAGAATTCCTTCATGTTTGATGAAGGACATTATGGGAAAGTTACTAGGCAACTGATAGAATTGGAGAAGAAGTTTGCAATATCTTAAACTGACAAGATATTAAAACCGTTCTAGACTATACAAAGAACTCCTGAAGATCAATATGAAAAAACAGCAACCTCAATAGAAAAATGGGCAAAGGATTTGAACAAATGACAAACGAAAAACCCAAGAAGCTAACAAGCATATGACAGGATGCTCAAAATCACAGATCATCAGAGAAATGCACATTAAAACCTCCATGTGATGTCATTTTGCACCTATTAATGGAAAACATTAGCGAGCTGGATGATGCAAAGGGTTGGATGAGATTTGGTGATAAAGAAATTAATCATACATCACTGATGTAGTGAAGACAAATGCAGCCATTCTGGAGAGGAACCTGGTCTTTCCTGGTCAAATTGTGCCCCATATATGCACACCTATGACCTAGCAATCCTGCTCCTGTGTATATTTTCCAGGGAAATCCTGACACAGGCCTATAAGGGAACATGTATTAAGATGTTCGCCACAGCCTTTTTCTACAGTGGCAAGGAATTGAAGGCAACATAAGTGTTCACTGCTGGAGAGTAGAGCAGTGAAATATAGCAGGTTGTACATTATGGAGTATTGTGCAGTGGTTAGATGTCTTGCTTAGTGGTCACAAAGCAATGTGACTGGATGTTAAAAGCATCCATGGATGTTAAAAACCAAAGTGTGTAATGAAGGAAAGGAAGAAACAGAATAAAGATATATTACATAGTGCCTTTCACATAAATTTTAAAAATATGTGCACAAAAATAACAATACACATTTTGCAAGAACACATTCAAATAAAGATGCCCATTAATGTAGTAAATTATTTACCTGTGGAAGGAGGGAATGAGAGTAGGGAATAGTGATAAAAGAATAAGTCAATAAAATAAGTAAAGAGCTTTGTGCAGACCAAGGATAATAATATGGAATGAACTGAGGATTATGAATAATTCAAGCCTGTTCAACAGAGGTAAACAAAATGAAACAAACAAAAACAACCACCGCTACAAAAGGGAAGACATGACATGTACATAAAATCTCAGTTATATCAGGTAAAGTGTGATGTGGACCACATGTCAGGTACTGATAAAGAGCCACATGGAACAAGGCAGGGAGAGAGTGTGTCTGTGTTAGGGGAACAAGAGTGGACTTCATGGAGAAGGCATCATTTTTAAAATTAATGTTACCACAGGCCTCTTTCCCAGGTGGCTCACAATAGCAAGGTCCACTCATGTCATAGAAGAACTGGTCCAGGTACTTATCTAGGCCTGTGATCAAATCCTTATCAGAACACCACACAGGAGGGCCAGTGCTCATACCACTACTGCCACATATCTGGATGGATCATTAGGGAAACAGATGGCCTTGCTACTGCGCCCGGGGCCCTCTAGTGACCCAGAGGGCTGGGCCAGGCCTGCGGGCTCACAAAGAAGCCATATCTAGTAGCTAATTATAAATTGCTCCACGCATTTAATGTCCTTTTGTTAGCCCTATGTAAAGTTCAACTGTGGATGAATAAAAGGGTCTAAATTAACCTAGGACAGAAGAGGAACCAAGGAGGATTAGAGTCTTGGCATCTGCTTCCAGTAATGGTGGACTAAGGGATGAACCACCCTCCCTCTAATGGCAACTACAAAAGTTAGGAGATATAAAGCCATCTTCTTAGTAACATTGAAGGCCTAACAAAAAGAGGAATAGGTAGAACAGAGAAAGTGTAAGTGCTTAAACTGGTGAACCTTTGCCTCTTACCTGAGACATGTTCACTCACTGGGAAAAGACAACTAAGAGGCCAAGCTCCTTTGGCAAGTGGGAGAGGAGAGATTGGCACTCCATAGTTTCCTGGAGATGTGTAAGTGTCACCCACTATCCCACCCTGTGGACATTTTTGCCTCTGGGGCTATCTGCTAATCTTCAGTACCAGTTGAAGTGAGCAGGACTTTTAGGTAGACTGTAGAGCTGGATGGACAGGGTTGGCATTCAATGTCCACCAAACGTGGAAACCTAGCATAAGCCCACCCTCTGCTCTGAGCAGGGACCTTAAAGAGCTGCCTGTGGATGTGGGTATGGAGACTGACTCTGTGGCCATCTAGAGTATTCTCAAGCCTCATTCCTGAACTGCCAGGGCCCTCTGCTGCTGGCAGAAGGAAACAAGGATCCTCTCTAGAAGAAGATCCTAGATCTCAAATTACTTCTCAAAGTGGTTATTGCAAATAAAATTTCCAGAAATCACACAGGCACACAAGACAAGACAACATCGGGAAGTGGATGTGGCTCAAATGATTGGG
>JAQZBX010034789.1:0-24850 GCA_029593785.1 Cabassous unicinctus | reverse complement strand
TGCAGGGAGGACCTATTTGTGTCCAACTCTGTCACTCTCATGAGCACAGATTCCAATGAAGAGCCCACTAATTAGGCATCAATCTCTGGGACTATCCCCACTTATATAGGACCTGGGGGTTTCCAGAGCCCTCAGGGGTCCCTCTGTGTGGGGTGATATCCCCTTTGGTGCTCTATGAGATGCGTAAGCATTACCTCTGGGATGACCTCCAGACCCTCTTTGAAGTCTCTTAGCCACATGAACTCATTTCTCTTTACCTTTTCCCCCTTTTATTCAAGGTCTTTTTCCAATCATTTTGCCCGTTGGCACTTGGTATTAATCCCTCGTTGCCAGGGAGGCTCATCCCTGGGAGTCATGTCCCACGTTGGGGGGAGGGTAATGCATTCATATGCTGAGTTTGGCTTAGAGAGAGGCCACATTTGAGCAACAAGGAGGCTCTCAGGTGGCAACCCTTAGGCACCCCATAACAGTAGGCTAAGTTTCAATTAGAAGAACAAATACTCATAAGGCTAGTCCTCAATAACAAGAACCCATCAGTGGGCCATCCTATTTTGCCAGACACGGTCTCTGCACTCAGGGACTGTTGCTGCTGCCTTGGGGAATGTAGCAGAGCTCATTCAAAATTGTTCAAATGATCAAGGGATGGGGCATGGGCATGGTGGGTAGACAATTACTCAATAAATGAGGGAATCTGAATTCCCAGCCTGTCTTTTACTTTTTACAGATTTAAAGATCTCAGTTTATCTTTGCCCTTGCCTATAATCCTTTTAAAAACTTCCAATTTTCTTAGCACTTTTGTCTCAGCTATTTTGCCCACTGGAACATTTCAACCAATACCAAAAAACTCCTGAAAGCTTCTTCTTAGAATTAATTCTGTTGTGTAATGCATTTTTCTTTTCTGTAAATATGTTAAATCACATCATCTTATAGCTGCTTTCACAAAAGACTTTAAACTCTTTTACTTCTTTCCTAATTTATTCCTATCTATGAGGGGAAAAAACATACAAAAATCAAGTTTACATAATTCTGTTACACAACAATTGACACTCTACAAAACAATTATGATAATTATAAAACCTAATATTTTGAGAGAGTTCTGAGATGATAGCATTGGAGTAGATCAGCAGAGCTCACCTCTTTTATAAAAACATCAGAGAGAAGGCAGAACCTGTCTGAGCAGCTGCTTTGGGTATCTGCAGACCAGGGGATTGCTGAGAACATTCTTCAAGAGGGAATGGGAGAGAGACAAAGAACCAAAATGGAAACTGTTACTCCTTCCGATAGCAGAGAACAGCACCCATCCCATACAGTTGAGGTGAACAGTCTGGGTAAAATCTGTGGTTGACTGCTGCTGGCTGAGACAGGAAAAGTTGTTTTTCTCCCTGTGAAGAGGGAGAGTGTGGTGGAAGGCTGAGTGTGGTTTCTCTTCAGTGAGTGTAAACATCAGGGCTTTGAATCCAGGCTCTACAGACCAGAAACACCAGCCAGTGGAGGTTGGAAGAGACCTCCATGGAAAGGCTCAACAAAAAGGACCACCTGCCAGCAGGCTGGGAAAGTGAAGGGAGAAAAAAGGCTTTATGCTGCCTTTTTTGTCCCTAATCCCAGGACCCTTTTTTATCCCATGTATTAATACTGTATTCCTTCTTACAGCTGAGTAATATTCCATTGTCTGTATATACCACAATTTGCTTATCCATTCTTCTGTTGATGGACATTTGGGTTGCTTCCAACTTTTGGCAATAGTACATAATGCCGCTGTGAACACTGGTGTGCATATATCTGTTCGTGTCCCTGCTTTAGATTCTTCAGGATATATACCCAGCAGTGGGATTGCTGGATCATATGGCAGTTCTATACTTAGCTTCCTGAGGAACTGCCAAATTGTCCTCCACAATAGCTGCACCATTCTACATTCCCACCAGCAGTGGATAAGTGTTCTCTTCCCTCCACATCCTCTCCAAAATTTGTAGTCTTCTGTTTTTTGGATAAATCTTGAAGACCTTATGTTGAGTGAAGTAAGCCAGGCACTGAAGGACAAATATTAGATGACCTCACTGATATGAATTAAGCAAATTGAGCAGATTCATAGAGCTAGAGTCTGGAAGATAGGTTTACAGGAGACAGAAAGGAAGTAGAGGGTTGTGAGCCAATGCCCATATGGGCAAATTCTACAATAAGGTGGAAGGGTGTAGTTGTGCCAGTAGCAACAAATGTACCATCTTTCTAAAATTATCATTATTATTTCATTTTCTTATTATTTTTATTTGGTTATTTTCTTGGCTTCATCTTTGGAGAGGTATTGGATCACAGAAGGGTCACAACTCTGGCAGGGAAGGATCATTGGTCTGGGGTGTCAGTGATGGGGAGATGCATGGGAGGGGGTTCATCTGGGGTATACCTCTAAGGCATATGAATGTGCTCAAGTGTTCATGGGGTATTGTCATGGTGGGTGGAGATCCACACAATAACTGAAACAATATTGAATTCCCATCCTGGGGAGTTCTGCTACATTCTCTAAAGGGACAGCAAGAATCCCCTGAATACAGGGGTAGTGCCTAATGAAGGAGGATGGACCATTGTGCTGGGCCCTTGATATTGATTATACTTATGAACCTTTTCATTTGAAATTGGAACTTAGCCTAGTATTATATGTTTCCTAAGAGTGACATGAGGGCCTCCTTGTTTCTCAAATGTCGTCTCTCTCTAAGCCAAACTTAGTATATGAACGCACTACTTTCCCCCCCAGTGTGTGACATGACTCCCAGGAATGAGCTTCCCTGGCACCGAGAGATTATTACCAAATGCCAACTAGCAATGCATCTGGAAAAAGACCTTGACCATAAGGGGGAAATGGTAAATACAAATGAGTTTTTATGGCTAA
The DNA here is from genome assembly GCA_029593785.1 of Cabassous unicinctus. Taxonomy (NCBI): domain Eukaryota; kingdom Metazoa; phylum Chordata; class Mammalia; order Cingulata; family Chlamyphoridae; genus Cabassous; species Cabassous unicinctus. The sequence continues at coordinate 21,969 of JAQZBX010034789.1, read as the reverse complement.
GAGATTTCAAAGTGAGTCGGGAGGTCATTCCTGAGGTTACGTTTATGCAAGTCTCAGCAGGATCTCATTGAGTATCACAGTAAATAGTGCCTCAAATAGCAGGGCTCCTGAGGGCTCTAGAGACTTCCAGACACTATAAGCAGGGCAGACAGCTCAGGAGTTTGGCACCCTACCAGTGGGCCTTACCTTGGAATTTATGCTCCCAAGTGTGACAGAGTTGGACTCATTTGTGGTTTACCTCTACATGGCTTTTCTGCCCCTTTTATTTGAACCTATAGTTAGTACTATACTTGATAGGTATATGCCCAAGAGACTTAAGTTTTTGGCGTATCCATGTGCCAGTTGAGTCCTGAATCTCAGCAGAGTTGCAACACCCACTCTCCAGTTCATTGGACTCACCCAGGACAACTAACAGGGTGATGATGATGGATATCACCCATCCCAAGGAACAGAGAGAGTTTGCAACTGCAAGCAAGATAGTTCCATCCATCTGCCCCCATGGAATCTAAGCCCCCTCTCTATTAGAGGAAAGAGTGGGCATTATCATCCCCAAATCCTCACAATTGGAGAATGAACAATGAACTAAAGTAGACTTAGAATTATTTTACTTTAGACATTGTTATTCTAGCAATGGAAGAATTTGTATCAATGGCATAAAGCCAGTGGCCACCAGAGACTCTGAGGGGAGGAAGAGCAAAAAAAGGTGTAATATAGGGGGCATTTTCAGGACATTGGAATTGTCCTGCATGATGTTGCAATGACAGATACAGGCCATTTTATATTTTGTCATAACTTATAAAATTGCACAGGACAGAGTGTAAACTGTAATGTAAACTATAATCCATGGTTAGTGGCAATGCTTCAATATGTGTTCATCAATTGTACCAAATATACCACATTAATGAAGGATGTTGTTAATGTGGGAAAGTATGGGAGGGGGGAGCTTTGGGGCATATGGAAATACCCTATATTTTTTTTATGTAGTTTTTATGTAATCTAAAGTTTCTTTTAAAGAAAGAAAGAAAAAAAAGAAAGAAATTTCATAGACCTAAGTGCACACAAAGAGGAACTAGAAAAAGAACAGCAAACTATTCCCAAAGCAAGTAGAAGGAAGGAAATAACAAAGATTAGCAGAAATAAATAAAATTGAGAACAAAAAAACAATAGAGAGATTCAACAAAACCAAAAGTTAATTCTTAGAGAAGACCAACAAAATTTACAAACCTTTATCTAGACTGGCAGAAAAAAGAGAGAAGATACAATTAAATAAAATCAGAAATGAGAGGGGGACATCACTGCTGATCCTAGAGAAATAAGAACATCATAAGAAGATAGTATGAACAATAGTATGCCAACAAATTAGACAACTTAGATGAAATGAACAACTTCCTAGAAACACATAAACAACCCACAATGATGCAAGAAGAATTAGAAGACCCCAACAAACCAATCACAAGGAAGGAGATTGAATGAGACATTAAAAACCTCTCAACAACAAAGAAAAGCCCAGGACCAGACAAATTCTGCCAATCATTTCAAGATGAGTTAGTATCAATCCTGCTAATATTCTTACAAAAAAATTGAAGAGGAGGAAACACTACCTCATTCAATGAAGCCAACATCACCCTAATACCAAAGCCAGATAAAGATACTACAAGAAAAGAAAATTACAGGCCAAACTCTACTGAGTATACATTTATTCCTTCCACATTGGGACTTTGCACATTGCAATTTTGATATATCGCAGGTTGGCATAAGAAATTAAGTGGGAATTTTGGGGGAGTTTTGTGGAAGCAAAACTTTATGTGCCCAGAGGCTATTCCTCAATTGAACGCTGTCAGGCATGGAGTTATAAATATCCCAGCTCTCCTGCTGCCCGATAAGGAAAACTCAAGAGGTATGACCTATACTGGTTCAAGAGATCCCTTGAGCATTTGAGATGAAATTCCTATGAGAACTTTTAGACATTCACTTGATGTCCTTCACTTGTCACCCCACTACTCCATTCTCCCATAATGTCTTTCTGGAAAAACTTCCTAATGATTCACTTTCACAGGAATATTTATCTTGGGGTTTGCCTCTGTGGAACCCAACCTAAAACACTGGTAGTGTTATTCCTCTCTAGCCTGTTCCTTTAGAGCTCATACCCAAGGCTGGCTTTATGGACTTGTGGCCACTGCAGTTACATAGGACACTGTGCTCTGAAAGGGGCCCCATTTTGGCACATGGGGTTTAATGCTCAGAGGTTGCCACCTTGAAGTTCTCAATAATTTAATCATTGAATGCAAGTTTTGTAAGTGAAGTGTGATGGGACAAAGGAATATGCATCAGGGGCTTAAAGCCTCTGCTCATATGTGATCTCACATCCTGCCACCTCCCCACTTTCCCAGGACGGGTTCTCTGCCACCCTGACCCCTGCTTTACTCTGTCCTGAACAGGGGCCTGGGCTAAGGGAAGGTTGCACAGAATTGCAAGGTGAGGCCCCAGATACCTGTGAGTGTCTGCACTCACTCTCTGAGTATCTTTGTGCCTGATGGAAGGTGATATTAATTAACAAATTAAAAACACCAAGACAGGGTAAGAGAAAGACTGTGGAAGAAAAGAAAAACAAACATTTCTCCTGATTTTGAACAAGAAGTTCTGCATTTTCCATTTAAACTGGGCCTCACAAATTATATAGTTGGCCCTGCTCATATCTTTTTCTTTAAAATAATCATAACAATGATCTTGATTGAAAAGTATTATTCGTATCACAAGATTACCCATCAACTATATTTCTTATCCATCAATTTAAGAAATATATCCACCTAAGCTGTTCTGAGTCAATGGTAGACACTGCTAGTTGTGTAGCCCAACATCCATTTACCCCCTTAACAGACAACTAATTATTTTTCTAAATACTTTTTCGTACAATACTGATTAGATTTTCCAATCTCCCTTATATCTAATTATTACTATGTGATTAAGTTCTGTCAGATGACGTATAAAGGTATATGTGTTGTATAGGACTTATATGAAAGCTAAAGAGAGCTAAAGGAATTGTGAGGAGACTCCTTTTGACCATTTGTCTTTCATCTTTCTCTGAGGCTGCAACTCAGATCAAAGCAACTACCTTGATTCATGAGGCAACCCTGACTATAGAAAGGCAAGGTAAGGTAGTGAAGCAGAAAGTCAGAAGTCTGGATCCCATTGAAGACACTATACCACCCATGGATTGCATATATCTGGACTTCCTCCACATAAGAAGAAAATATAAACTTCTGTATTTGTAAGCCACTGAATTTTTTTTCCTGTTATATGTAGGCAAACCTAACCTTGGCTAAAAAGACGTTGATCATTTTCTTTTCCCTTAAAAAGTGTCTAAAAGTTAGCCAGTCTCATTGAGATGTATCCTCTAAGTGCCTGTGCTCATTGAAGTAGTAATAAGGAACTTCAAATTTTATTCCATTTTTTGGATTAAAATATACTTTTTGAAAAGTTGATTATTCAAACATCTTTCTCTAATGAAATTGACAACATTCAGGAAAATGGAAAACACTTCACTGGGGAAGGTTGGTAAAGTCTTTGATGCAAATATTCACAGATACAAGAAGTAATGAGTCAGAATGATGACTGTTGGACTTTGTGCCAAAAATTGTAAATGCAGATATGTTGCCAGAAACTGCAGGTGCTCCATCTGAGAGTAACAAGATTTTCTTTCCAGCTGAAGTTTGGCTTGGCAAAGGAAAGTTGCATGTGAAGATACTGATGGCTTTAACAGTTTGCAAAGAGGGCACACAGAATAGGAATACTTTGACATTAGATTCTTACACATGAAAGCTGATTGTACTGCGAGAACAAGATCAGTTTCATCCAGTTATGTGCTGAAGAGAGTAACTGCCAATTCTTCCACGATCTGCTTCAGAATTAAAAGAAACGTTAGTGAATCTGGAGTAAATGATATCATGTGATAGAGGCACTGATTCAGGATGCTTTCTCATAAATCAACCTGATATTTCCAAGGTATAGGCTTCACCAAGAGCTTCCCAATATGTATGGATTCTTTCTCTTGACAATTTAACAGAAATTTTGCAATATGCTTGAGGACGAGGCTGTTTTGTTGAGACATATCCAAGTTTTGATAAAGTTCTAGCCTTTTTGAACTGAGACTTTTCATAAAAAATTCGATGACTGATAAATTTTTTAGATAGAAAAAAACATGCTTTTTCAGCTTTCTTGGCATTATATTGATTTACTGGCAACAAAACAAAACAAAACAAAAAATTGGCCACAAAAGAAGCATTGCAGCTTTTGTGCAACATCAAACGGAGTAAGGAAAGTAATATGAATCAAAATATCAGTAAAGGAAAATCAGACATTTAAACTTTATTGTACTACTTTTATGTTTTCGAATCAAGATTGACCTGATACAAATAATGATTGTCCATTAACATGATGGCGGTTATGCTGTTGTTCATTCCTACTAAGAGAAACCATTCTGAATATCATACAATGTGACTCTCACAAATTTGCAACATCTGGTAATTTAGAATATCCTGTGACATTGTACACTTGTTTTGAAGTAATAAAATTTGACCTAAATATTTTTCATAAAGTTGAAGAAACAAAATATTTTTTGCAACTATTCTACAGATTGGTGGTGAATAATAATCCCATTGATTTGCTTCTCAGGTCTGTCACAGTATTAATATGATTAATATAAAGCTATTTATTACCTTCATGTTTCAGTTTTTTCATTTATAGAAAGGATATTTTGGCTTAAATTAGATAATTTAGCATATAAATAGATTTTCAAATTAAAACAATGTTAGCTTTATTTCTGGGTCTAGTTCCATCTATAATAAAGTTTGTATACAAACAAAATGAGGAATTTTAAAAGCAGATATTATCCTTTTTCCAGAAATATACATATTTTTTCAAATTCTGATTCCAGAGTGGTAGGTCTAATGTAAAGTTTTATTATATGATAAGAATTAAGCTGGGGACTTACACTTTGATCTCAGCACAAGTTATAAAAACAGTGGTTTAGAATAAAGATTTATTTTAGAAAGGTATTGGAGAATAGAATAGTTAGCAATCTCACTGGAGAACAAATTTCTGATGTGTTCTCAAGACATATTAATTAAAAATAATAACTAAAATAAGGCAAGGAAAATGATAATCACCACTATTCTAATTTTGTCAGATAATATTCATATTTTATTTATGAATTTTATTTAGTCCTACCATGAAATTTGATGAAACTTATTTTAAAAATATTTTATGGTCTTAGTTTCTTAGCTTCTTAAACAAATACCATATAGTAGTCTGGCTTAAACAATGGGAATTTATTGGCTTATGGTTTAGAGACATAGAGACGTACAAAATTAAGGCAGCAACAAAGTGATCCTTTCTCTCCAAAGTCTGTGGCATTCTGTGATTGACTGCCTGCAATTCTTGGTCATTGGCTTTTCTGTCTCATGGCAAAGTACTTGGTACCTCTCTGGCTTCTCCCTTTTCATGCAGGAAAGTAGGCAAAAACAGAAAAATTGAGTGATAAATAAAATATAAGACAAACACCAAATAGCTAAATGGCAGAAGTACTGCATGGCCAGTAATATTTTAGTTTCCTAGGCTGCTCAAGCAAATACTATGAAATGGGTTTGGTTAAACAATGGAGATTTATTTGCTTATGATTTTGAGGCTGAAAGAAAGTTGGAATTAAGACATCATCAAGTGATGCTTTCTTCCTGATAACTGTGGCATTCTGTGGCTGGCTGTTGGCAATTCTTGGTCCTTAGCTTGTCACATGGCAATGCACATGGAGGGTTAGCTGATTTCAGCTTCTTACTTCCTCTGGCTTTTCTCTTCTTCTGAATTTCATTCTGCTTATAAAGGACTCCAGTAATAGGATTAAGACACATACTGATTAGGTGGGCCACACCTTCTTAACTGAAATAACCTCATTGAAAGGTCCTATTTACAATGGGTTCATGACCACAAGAATTCTTAAATTTAAGATGTTTTATGGGGGTACATACAGTTTCAAACCACCACAAGTAGTTACTTTAAATATAAATGGAAAAATTTTCAATCAAAAGGCAAGTATTGGCAGAATGAAAGAGAATGAAAGAGAAAGCATAGCCAACTCTATGCTGCTTACAAGAGGCTCACCTCAAATTCAAAGACACAAGTAGGTTAAAAGTGAAAGGATGCAAATAGTAACAACAAAAAGCTGGGGTAGCTATACAAAGATCTTAAAAAATAGACATTAAGTTAGCTACAAGGGACAAAGAAGGACACTACATACTGATAAAGGAGTCAATTCAACACAAAAACATAACAAATATATACCCTCTTAATGGCATAGTTCCAAATTATATGAAGCAAATATTGAAAGGTTTGAAGGGAGGAATGGGGTGATTTTACGTTAATATTAGAAGACTTCAATAGATCACGTTCAATAATGGATAGAACATCTAGAAGATCAATAAAGATATAGAATACTTGAAAAATACTCTAAAACAACTTATCCTGACAAAAATGTATATAACACTTCACTCAAAAACAGCAGAAAATACAATCTTCTCTAGAGCACATAACTCATTCTCCAGGATAAAACATATTTTAGATCACAAAACAAGTCTCAATTAATTTAAAAATATTCCAATCATAAAATAGATCTTTTCCAAACACAATGAAATCATTAACAGAGGGAGAATTTGAAAATTCACATATATGTGGAAATTAAAATACATGCTCTTAAAAAAAACAAATGGGTCAAAGAAGAAAGAACAAGGGCAGTTAGGAAATATCTTGAGGCCAATGAAAATGAAACACAAGATACAGAAGGAAATAACAGAGATTAGAATGGAGATAAATGAAATAGAGAAAAAAATGGAGACAGGGAAACCATATGTTGGTTTTTCAAAAACATCAATAAAATCAATAAATCTTTAGCTAGATGGACCAAGAAAAAAAGAGAGAGGATACAAACAACTAAAATCCAAAATGGATGGGAGAACATTACTAATGACATCACAGAAATACCAAGGATTATAAGAGGTTACCATAAACAACTTTATCGCAGCAAAATAGAAAACCTAGGTGAAATGGTCAAATTCCTAGAAACATACAAACTACCTACACTGATTCAAGAAGTAGCAAATCTCAACAGACCAACAAGAGATTGAATCAGTAATCAATCAAAAATCTCACAATAAAGAAAAGATCAGGATGAGATGGCTGCACTGGTGAATTTTACCAACCATGTCAAGAAGGATTAACATCAATCCTGCTCAAGCTCTTCCAAAAAACTGAATAGGAGGGAACACTTCCTCAGTCATTCTATGAGGCCAACATCAGCCTAACACCAAAGCTAGGTAAAGATACTACCAGAAAAGAAATTACAGACCAATATCCCTTACATATATAGATCCAAAAATCTTCAACAAAATACAAGGGAGCCTAACCTAATAGCACATTAAAAGAACTATACACCATGATGTACTAAGATTTATCCCAAGTATGGAAGGGGGGTTAAACATAAGAAAATAAATTAATGTAATATACCACATTAACAGAAAAAAAGGACAAGAAACCATTCATGATCATCTAATTGACAAAACAAAGGCATTTGACAAAATCCACTACCTTTTCTGGATTAAAACACTCATAAACTGGGAATAGAAGGAAACTTCCTCAACATAATAAAGGGCATAAATGAAAATCCACAGCTAACATCATATTCAATGCTGTAAGACTGGAAGCTTTTAACCATAAGATCAGGAACAAGACAAGGAGGTCTTTTGTTAGATAATACATTCTTACACTGTACAACAAAAGCATGAGCAATAAAAGAAAAAATAGATAAGCAAGGCTTCATCAAAATTGAAAACTTCTGTTCACCAAAGGATGTCATCATGAAAATAAAAGACACACTACAGAATAGGAGTAAATGTTTATAAAAGACATATCTGATAAGGGTTTAATATCCAGAATATAATAAAAAATCCTACAACTCAACAAAGAAAGGACAATCAACATAATTAAAAAATGGACAAAAGACTTTAGCTGACATGTCTCCAAAGATAGACAAATGGAAAATAAGCACATGAAAAGATTCTCGATATCATTAGTCGTTAAGGAAAAGTAAATCCAAACTATAATGAGACACCATTTCATAACCACTAAAATGGATACTAATAAACTTTAGAAAATAAGTTGGAGAGGATGTGGAGAAATAGGAACACTTGTTCATTGTTGTTGGGGATGTAAAATGATGCATCTGCAGTGGAAAACAGTTTCATTAAGTATAGAATTAACATATGACCTGGCAATCCCACTTCTAAGTATATGTCCCAAAGAATTGAAAACAGGGACTCAAACCAATATTTTCCCACAGATGTTCATGACAACATTATTCACAATTGCCAATAGATGGAAGCAATCCAAATGTCCATCAAGAGATACATGGATAAACAAAACATGGTATATACATACAATAGAATATTATTCATTATAAAAAGGAATGAGGTTCTGACACATGCTACAACATGGCTCAACCTTGAAGACATCATGTTGAGTGACACAAGCCAGGCACAAAAGAACAAATATTATATGATTTCTCTTATATGAAATATTAGAATATGCAAATTCATAGTGTCAGAAACTAGATTACACGTTAGCATGGGTGAAGTGGGTGTAGTGAATGGGAGTTCTGTTTGAGGTGATAGAAAAATTTTGGTAATGAATGGCAGTGATGGTAGCACAACAGTGTGACTGTAATTAACACCACTGAATTGTATATTGGGAAGTGGTTAAAATGGGCAATTTTAGGTTGTTATATATGTTACCAGAATAAAAATTTTGAAAAACCATAGAGGGATACAACACAAATAGTGAACACTAATGTAAACTATGGAATATAGTTAATGTAATTTTATATTATAATATAATTATATATTATCATTAATATAATTATAGTAATATCATTTTATGAATTGCAATTCAAGTATCACACTAATACAAAACATTAGTAATAGGGAATCCTATTTGTGTGAGGGGGTGGGGCTATATGGGAACTCTGTACTTTCTTTATGATTTTTCTATAAACCTACAACCTATCCAATAAAAAAATAATTTTCTTTCAATTTTTTCCTGCTATTTAATATTAAATAAGAAACATAATATATGGAGGTCCTAAATGAAATCCAATATTATTTTAGTTTGCTATATACCAACAAATGCAATTTACTAGAAATCACTTTTCTTTTACAATGGGGGTTTATTAACTTTATAAAGCTTACAGTTCTGAGGCTGAGAAAAATGTCCAAACCAAGGCATCATCAAGGCAATGCTTTCCTCCTGAAGACAAGTTGCAGGCCTTCATGGAAGTCTCTTTCACAAGGGAAAGCACATGGAAGCACCTGCTGGTCTCTGCCTTCTCCTCTGGGCTCCATTGCTTTCAGGTTCTGGCTGCACCCTTTGTGGCTTTCTCTCTCAGCTTCCTTTCTGAGCTCCTGTACTTCTGCAGCTCCCTCTCTCCATATACATCCCATTTATAAAGGACTCCAGTAAGGATTAAGACCCACCCTGGGCCATGCCCTACTGAAGTAATCTAATCAAAAAGGAAGGTCCTGCTTACAATAGGTTTACACCCACAGGAATGGATTAGCTCTAAAAACATGATCTTTTTTAGGGTCCAAAAAAGAAGCACTACCTCACTCCATCTTCTGGACTACAAAAAGATATGTTCTTTCCATATGCAAATACATTCATTCCATCACAATATCCCACAAAGCCTTAAATCCTTTTAGTAAAAATATTAAGTACAATTCTCATCAAAACTGGTTATAGGCCTTGTCTGTCCTGGAGCAAAATTCCCCTCTGACTTGGATCTTAGAACAAGTTATCTGCTTCCAATATACAAAGGAGGGACAGTCATAGAATAAAAATCCCCATTGCCATAGGGAGAACTTGGAAGCATTCATTTAAACAACAATTTGTTAGGGATGTTGGGAGAGGTTCACTGTGTATTCGTTATAGAGTGACCATACAGTCTAATTTTCCTGAGGCAGTCCATGTTTCCGTGGGTTAGTGCCCCTTTCCTTCTCAAATGTATTCGGGTTTAGGTGATAAATTATATGTTTTATAGTATAGAATTATCTATTTGAAAGGAATTTTAACGTGTGCAAAATGAATTCTATTGCTATTTACTAATAAATGATTAAATACCTGCCTTGCAGGTAGAGTCACTGTACCCTATTTAGACCTGGCTAAATGCTCCATCCCAAAAAACATTCTTACATTGTTTAATATAAGAATCTGGTTTGACCTTGATTTTAACCTACAGACTAATTTTTTTTTTCAAATTTAAAAAGTAAAAATAAATAAGCAGCATTTTATCTCCCTTTTTGAATTAAACTTCTCAGTTATTTTGTATGTGCTAATATTCATTTGAGAATAATAATCTTTAGCATCCTTGAAAGTACTTAACATTGTTTTCAAATGTAGAAATAAATTGAAACAAAAAGCACAATTCTTTGTTCTCTTTTAGAGTGAATTACTCTTTTAGAGTGAATATGTTATGGACTATATTCTTTTTCACTAATAAAAACTGAAAGTGAAAATTTATAATTTCTTTCTGATTCATTTCAAAGCAAAACTTAATAGTGGTTAAAAATATAATAGCTTTAAATATTAAGAAAATATAATTGTGCAAGTTTCCATCAGAAAATAAAACTTATTAATCTCACTTGCATTTGATTAAAAGTTATATTTTACTTAGTATACATTTTTAAAAATTAATATTAATAAATAAAATATAGACAATGACAACTTCAGAATTAATCCAACTTGTTATGCTAAATATTTAAAGCTTTGTTTTGTTCCTTTATTAAGATTCTTTGTTGCTCTTATTTCTTTGTAAAGGACATCTTTTCAGGTCATTACTGACAACCCATAGCTTCCTGGTTGTAAACTTTGCTTTTAAAATTTCTCACCCTGCTGTGTGTTTCTGGCTCCTACTGTAAGTATACACTATAAGAAATAAAAATTTACACCTTCTTCTTCCCAACTGCTGCACTCTGATCTGAAAGAGAAATGTTTCATTGCATCTTTTATGAATTTTTTAAGACCGCAAGAAAATGGAATTCATAATACAACCATGCCTCTGTAGATTTTTAGAAAGATACTGAAACCAGAATGAAAGTAATAAAAGCATTTTTCTCTGCACTATGAGATAGCCAAAATTTAGGAAATAAAGCCATTTTAGGATACATTGCAGGAGATACCTAGTGATAGAAATGCAGAAGCTACCAATAATAGGTCACAGAAATTTTTTCCTAAAACAAACATAAAAGCTTTATTATTTCCCAATGTTTATTGTGTTTTCTTAATAGCATTGCTATTCATTGCATAATGCCCTCTATTAAAAAATTATAAATTTTAAATGCTCTCATTATTCTTACCTTTCTTAAAGGAGAATTAAAGCTTTATCCTTTGCTCAAATCCTGAAGTTAAAGAATTTTCTCTAGTAAAAATTCTATTAGTGCTTTAGATGCTAGGTTTCATAAGAAAATACAAATCAATCAAGACATGTCTATTGAATACCTATTAGGAAAAGTTATAGGCAATGAAGAAAATATAAGCTAGGCAATGAAGAAGAAATAAAACCTGGGTGAGAAATGTTTGCACCTGCATATAATTGAACTGCTCAGGTAAGACAGAAAAAAAATTAGCATACGAAATCTAATTGCCGGTAGTGAAATCAAGTGCAACAAAAGTTCAGGGGATAGAGCCTGATGGTAACTGGAATTAACATGGAAGATGGAAGTGAATGAAATTTGAAGAATTGTAAAATTCACATAGAGAGGAAAGGAAGAAGAATTGTGGAAGTAGAAAAAATAATGAAAACTAAATCAAGAATAAGCTTTTTTTTCTCTTGAAGCACAGTGATTTGTGCTGACATTATGAGGAGGTAAGTTACAAGTTGAATTTATGAAAAGGCAAATGCATCTCGGAAGTAGACTTTAAGGACAGAGTACAAAGGCCTTTGAATATGAGCTAAAGAGTCTCACACTATCCTCTGAGAAATCAAGAGCCACTCAATTTTGGTCAGGGGTAATATGTTGAAATCAGTAACATAAAAGGTAAACTTAAGTAAGTAAAAAACAATAGATAGCCCTCCTCTTATCTCCTAATAACCTTTACTCTAAGTTTTAACTCCATGCGTTTACTCTTTGTATTTAGTTCATATTAGTGAGACCATGCAATATTTGTCCTTTTGTATCTGGCTGATTTCACTTAGCACAATGTCTTCAACGTTCATCCACATTATCATATGTGTCCCAATTTCATTTCTTCTTACACAGCATAGTATTCCATCATAGGCATATACCACTGGTTAATGGACGCTTGGGTTGTTTCCATCTTTTGGCAACTGTGAATAATGCCACTATGAACATCGGTGTGCAACTGTCTGTTCATGTCACAGTTTTAAGTTCTTCTGAATATATTCCTAAGTAGAGGAATTGCTGGATTATATGGCAGTTCTATATTTAGCTTCCTGAAAGGAGGGCTGGGAAGTTTTACTGATGCTTAATTTTTGTGGAAGTTTTAACTAACTTGACTGTAAAAGTGTAGAAATGGATGGAGATGATGGTAACACATTATAGTGAGTAGAACTAATGCAGCTGGTTTATAAATGGGACTGTGGCTGAAAAGGGTGGTCTAGGGATGTAAATGTCAATTGAAAGACAGCTAAAGAATAATCGAGGGACTGAATAACATAGTGAACTCAGAGGTGGATGAGAATTGTGGTTAATAGTACAAATACAAGAATGTCTTTCTATGAATTAGAACAAATGTACATCACTATTACAAGGTGGCAAGAATGTGAAGAAGCATGGGAAAATGCAATTAATGTAATCTATGGACTATAGTTAACAGCAATACTGTAAAATTCTTGCAATGCCAAAGATGTACTGTGTTAATAATAGGGGGTATTGAAAAAATATACCAAATGTATGCTTTAGACCACAGTTAGTGACAATAGTCTGATGTTATTATCTCACGATTTATAACAAATGTTCCACAGCAATGCTCTGTGTTGGTGGATGGGTGTCATAAGGGAATTCCATACACGTTCATGACTGTTTTGTAAGTTCAAAACCTCTCTAATAAAATATATTCTAAAAACACAATAGATAATATTTGCTGAGATCTTACTATAGATCAATTATTTTACTAATAATTTCAATAAATATTTCATTTTAAAGAAATGCCTTTAAATAAATAAAACAGTGCAAATAAACATTTAGTTTTTTTAAAATTTACTTTTATTTTTTTAAAGATACTTAGATTAGTTGAGAGCCTGGATATGCAAATGAGAAATGGCTAGACCTTAATGACAAGAGAACTCTAGCTAAGCTACTTAAGTAGCCCAAGAAGCTAGATCATCACCTCTGTGGGAGTTAGCCCAGAAATTAGTCCTGTTAGTCAATGACTGCCATCTTCTCTATTTCTGGCTCCCCACTCTGCCTTCAATTTAAGATGCACCAAATAATCTCCCCAAACCAACTAAAGGCTTTTCTTTTCTTTCCTATAAAGCGACACTCCTCTCCTGGACTGCCTTTAAGTTTCTGCCAAACAAAAGTGAGTGATGGCTGTAGTAATCTCTGAATAAATAGCCTCTGTTTGTTCTCATTTTAATGGTCTTCATTGATTTCCATAGTACGCAACATGTAAACAACCCTTCTTCAGGCAAAGGTAGAAACATATCATATCCTTGAAAATACAAATAAACTTCAATTAATTCATTCTAGTTCAGAGTATTTACCCTAAGGAAATGAATAGAGACCACATAAAAATCTACATGAATGTTCTTTGCTGCATTGTTTATAATATTGAAAAATAGAGTCAACCTAACTGAAAATTAGATATTCGGTTGAATTGTGGTAAACAATAACATGAAATAACATGTAGTCATGAAAAAGCATGTATAAATAGCACTGCCATATATATATATTTAAATCCCTCTGCTGGTCTTTCTCCTAAATGGTTTAGATTAGGCTCATAATTGCTTCTTTTTATAAATCTATATAATCTATTGTTTTATAAGAAAATATAATATTTTATCTGACCTTAAAATAAAACAAATACCCCTGGACATCATTAATGTTTGGTCCAACCAATTCACTCATTTGTAATGGTATCATTTTGCATGCATTATGCTTGATAACATCTGCCTCAAAATGCAAAATAGTAATTACAGAATTTTTAAAATAACTGAAATAAACTAAATCAGCCTCTTTTCTCTTAGGCTATTCTATCTGAACACTCACAGTAAAAATGTTAGGTGAAATATAAAAATGATAAACTTCTTAATAGCAAGCACCAAAGAACTGAGAAGATATTAATTAATACTAAGTATCTTAAATTAAAAAAAATACATTATCCCATTCTTCAAGCCAAAATGTATCCACACCCTTCATCATGTAGTGCTTTCCCACTCTGACTCTAGGTTTCATCATGTAGTTTGCTTTGGGCCAATGGAATGTTGATTAAGTATTCGCAAACAGCAGCTACAAAGGTGCTTGCATGAATGAGTCTGCTGCTCACACCTTCTTTCATTGTTATGAGAAGGATATCTTCAGGGTATCCTTGTAGTGCCAGGGGTAGAAGGAGAACCACAAGAAGCAGAGCCATATCACACAGTCATGCCAACTGAGGCCACCCTCAGTTGATAGCCAGTAAACTCACAGATATCGAAGCAAATTCCAGACACATAAGCAATATATTCTTATTGTTATATATCACTGAAATACTGTACCTAAGTGTGTCTTTGGGCTATCTGGCTGAAGAGACCATCTATATAGATTACACTGAGGAGAAGAGACCCTGAGACTACATGGAATGAAAAAGATTATCAGTCTTTGAGACATCAGAGCTGAATTTAGGTTTTACCTAACCTGCCAGCTAACTGTAGTCACATGACTGATCACTGGCAAGACCAGCAGAAGAACCACCAAGTAGAGGCCTGGCTAGAATGCAAAATTATGAACAAATAGTTTATTTAAGCCACTAAATTTTGGGGTGGTTAGTTATACAGCAACAGATAAAACAATCAGAGACAATCCTAATATGTGGGCTATACATCTTTATTGTATTTCCAAATACTCAACTATCCATTATATATATTTATTATATTTCCATTAATACAAAGATGAGAGTGGGCAGGGTTGAGGGAAAGAATGGAGTATAGATTTCCACTAGAAAAAAAATATTGAACCATGGATTAAATAACCATTTTCACTGAATCTTATGCATTTTCCTTTAGTGTACCACAAGCTTTTACTAAGATTTGTTCTTCATTATCCTTTTATAGCTTTCAAAAAAGCTTGTTCAATAGTATTCCATGATATATATTTATTCCTGCAACAAATTGGCGAGGTGTCAAAAGTAAAAGGTATAAATATTTAAAGTATGAAAAGCATAGAATTTCCCAAATCTCCAGAGATTCATGTATAAAATATCTGAGTTAGATTCAGACAAAACTCTAAAAATTGCTGGACAAAGATCAAATGAGTTACTATTTGCAAAATTTACACATCCTGATTTAAGAATATCAAACTAGATAGTCTTGAAGTTGTAAAATATTTATATATTAAATTACCAAAGTTAGGAATGTTTCTGATTCAAAATAAAATGTAACTATAATAATGCTAGCAGATCTTGTTCACTGACTTTATTTAAATTTATTATGTGAAATAGTAGTGTGTTAGTATATAAACACTTCTTGGAATAAATCAGCAAAGAGAGGCATTTGTAAACTAAGAATTTTTTCTGACAAAGCTCTAAATAACAAATAATGATTCCTCCCACACTTGCTTCTCTTCCTTGCTCAAAAATACAAACACTGAGCCCTCCAAGGAAGAGACCCTCTTTAGAATCCTGGGATCGCCAAGGGAATATGGAAAGGTATACATATTCTGTGAGTGCTCCTCTACCCATCACTTAATAGCATAGCATAGAAGAGGGTCTCCATTTAACTCTGCAGTAAGGTAAAAAATCCTTTCATATAGTCAATTCCTAGCTTGACTTGGGACTTATGGAAAAAGAGGAAGAAAATGAAAACCTGGAGGAAACAGATCTTGGGTCCATGACCCTCTTAATGAGCTATTAGGATATGTAGTCACTATACCTTTACCTACTTACATATTTTACCTTTGATTTTTCCTAGTAGTTTATCCATGGTTCCACTAAACTAATGGCGACCTCAACTAAGACTAATGGAAACATCAACTAACAACACTGTGTTAATAAACTGTCTCACACCACATGACTGGCAAATGTACATAGGCCTGTTCAGTTTACTCTGTTTATGTAATCTTGCCTACCTTGCCAACAGAACAAGACCAGTTATTCATGCGTTAGTGTTTTCTGAATTGTCAAAATAGCCTCTGTGGGCTACTTTCCCCAAAGCCTTCTCCTGCCCATACATGCATATGTATATTCCCTTTAAATGTCAAATCCTCCAAAGAACACAGAAGCTTTGTTTTTCTTCATTGGAGCCTATCTTCCCATTTCACCTTTAGCAGTCATGAGTTTTTCTCTTTCTAACGAGGCATGAAATTATGTATTAGTGAAGTAAATTATTCGCAGGAACACTAGGGACAGATGCTGCATTTCTTAGTGCAATCAGCTTAGACATATCAGTTTACAGACTGCACTATATCTTTTGCCAAAAGACATATACCTAACAAGAAACGAAGCAACAGATGAAAGACCTTGGCAGTAATCATTATCTGCCCTCTCTTTTGCGCTAGCTTATGGTGCAGAGGAAGTCCAGTTGACAAGAAATAAAAAGGAAAAGAGAAAGAATAAATATTTAACTTCATTAAAAATATTCACATAATTCCTAGAAAGCATGCATACAAACATCCCTATTTTAATTTAGCAAATTATTTCAAGGCTACTCTATAAAGGTGCATTGTACTATCACTCCTATTTGTTTAACAATGGCAAAGAAATGTACATGTTGAAATTAGACCAAATCATAAATTGTTTCTCATTTTCAAACCCATGAACCAAGCAATGTGATCATTCCTGAAATTAACCAAATTTGGTGCCTTCAGACTGACTTGCAATCCATTTTAAACAGAGGAGAAACAGGATTTTAATGAAGCACATCTTCACAAATCACTGCTACAAATCAGCACCATCCATGTGGAATACTTAAATTAGAATCGACATTAAAACTCATGTTGTCATTATTCTGTCCTAGATCTCAAAGTCTCAAAGCTCTTCTCACATACTGAGATTCTTTTTCCTACATTATCTGTTAAAATCTGTAGCATCCAATTTCTTTAGCAAAGATATGTAAATGGGAGCTGTGACAGGGAAGGTCTACCCATTTACCACTCTTTCTTTCTTTCTTTACCTTACTTGGAGCATGTGGCATTTTAGTTCTAACACATGGCAACAAAAAAAGGAGCCAAGGTGAAGCTCACACTGCCATGTTTAAGAAAACTGCAGGAAGCGCTCAGGGGAGAAGGAGATGAGCAAGACTTGGCTATAGTCTCTAAGGGAGATGAAAAGACTCAGATGAGGAAATTTAAAAGTTGCCAAAGATTTGTTTTGTTTTGTTTTTAACAGTCAGCTGGCTTTCTCTTGGACCAAGTACCATAAAAATTAAATGAAGATACTGAGTATTCAGCTTGTCACACCTTTCTAAAGAAGCATTTTAGCAGTTTTAGGCATAATGGCTCTAGCCTTGACTCAAAGGGACAAAATGGAATTCTACCAAGGGCATGAGGAGAGGAACACCAAACAAACATTTTAGCAATGTTTTAGTTGTGAGACACATGTTTATATTTCATGTCTCCTTACTTACATTACATTCATTTTCTTTAGCCATGCTGCTTCACCACTATTAATGTCAAAGAAACAGACCATGTTGATGATTCTATCACAACAGTGCTGATATGTAAGTTGAAACCTTGATGAAATCTTAAAGTAATTAAATAAAATAAGGTAATGCTCAGGTTTTTATACCTCTTTCGAAGACTTCATTTATTAAACCTCAAAAGCCCAGGAAAGGTCTTTCTTTATGCTCTCTCCATCTTCTTTAGCTATATTTCATAATCTTAACTGAGCATTTAATGTTTTCTCTGTACTTCCAATTTAATATATTCCTGTAATCTACATAATTTAATTTGACATATCCAAAAGTACAGGACTTGTTTAAAGGCTTTTCATATAATAGTTTTATTATTAGAGTTACAGCAAAATATATATTTCATGACTCTACTTATAGGTTCTCATATCAGTCTAAGATATACTTTACTTTC
This sequence comes from Cabassous unicinctus, assembly GCA_029593785.1. NCBI lineage: Eukaryota > Metazoa > Chordata > Mammalia > Cingulata > Chlamyphoridae > Cabassous > Cabassous unicinctus. The sequence goes on along the minus strand of JAQZBX010034789.1, from coordinate 3,637 downwards.
TAATTTATTTAAAATCCTTAGGTAAACCAAAAATATTATTTTAAGAGTTTTATAAAGTCAATAAATTGCAACGACTTAGCTTAAGTTAAAATTTCTCTTACCTGAAAAGAGTTTTTCAGCACTTTCAAAGCCATCTACTTTAGGAGAATCTCTTATTTATCTCAATATGCACAGTGCCATACTAGAGCTAAAGATAAAAGTTAAGGTTCTTTATAGTCAGATAATACATGAAGATTATATTCTCTCACCCAGTAGCATAAAATTGTAATAATAATATCATGTTAAAATTCCAACAATAGCGTTTTCCCTTATAGAGACATCCTATCATCATTTAATTTACTAAATTCCTGTTGACACTGAAGCCCAAACTAGAGAAAGGATATTGCAATTTAAAAGTTTTTGTACATTAAAAATAATACATGGTTACTGAGAATAAAAGTCTTGGGCACCTAAAGGAAAGAATAGTTATTATGAATTTCTCAAAGGCAAATGCTAACTGAGTTTTTTCCCCCCAATATTTCTACAGTTCTGCAGTACAATACTAAATTCTGCCTTGTTGCCTAAATACCATTCATTTCTATTACCAAACGTAATTATGATTATGTATTCCTCATCACTTTTCTAGATAGGAATGGAATAAGTTAGGATTATGGAGCAAGATAAAGAATGAATTATGAAACAATAAATCTTGCCAAACTTCCTATTTCTATTGGTTATAGAAAAATTTTATATGGGAATGTGTTATTTAATGATTATAAGGAATTGATTATTTCTGTTAACAAAAATGACTTAAAAGGAAAAAAAGGGCAGTTAAAACAATTGATATGCCTTCTGAAAGTAAAATCTTCCAAAATAATGTTTAGCTGGCTCTTTTTTTTTGTTGTTTGTTTTTTTACCGGGAGGTCCAGGGGATCGAACCCTGGTCCCTCCATATGGGAGATGCACGCCCAACAGTTTGAGCCACCTCAGTCCCTAGCTGGCTGGTTTTAAATCTTGCAATTTATGGCACTATGAAAAGCTAAATATCATTGCCCCAAAGAAAAAAATATGACCATTTTTTCCTAAGTATGTTTTTGGTTTTCAAGTTGTTGATTCAGTTTAACACACCAGGGCACACTTTTAGTTCCCATATTTAAGAATACTATACAAACTTTATGAAAATGGGCTAAAGACATATATTGCTAGAGAGGTATACCATGAATCTTATCAAATGATTATCAACAGAGAAACATACTATACATTGATTTCTTTGAACTAAACCTTAGTTTTAAAATATAAACCATCTCTTCAATGAATATAGAAATGAGCAGCAATAACATTAGACCCTTTCTTAATGCAATAAAGTTCACATTTAGTCAGGAAAAGTTCCATGTGTTTCACTACTGTAAACAAAAATTATTGAAATTGATATTTATTGAATGTTTATTATGTATCATACATTATCTCATTGACCTCTTTGATCTCCCCTTTTACAGATTAAGAATCCAAATATTCAGGTTAAACAACCATAGCTTAAAAAGTGTCAGAGTTGATGACAGTCACGCTTTAGTTTGTGTTCTCAATCACTAAACCACACTGCATTTAGGTTCAATTAATAAATTAATAAATTTTAAGGGAAAATAATAATTAGATATGTCAGTTAATACTGAGAACTCACACATGATCACTGATAATGATTTCCCATTCAGTATGCAGACTTATATCATTTAATACACTTGTGAGAAAATGGATGGTGACTTTAGAGGAGGAAAGAATATCTGTGGAGGGAATGAAAGGAAATATAATAATGATTATAAAAGGGGAGATATTAAAACCAAAATAATAATGAGTCTGAAAAATTTTTAGCTTTTGTTTTAATGAAGCACCTAGCATAATATCTGGAACACAGTATGTGTTCAAAACTTATTTAATATTTATTAAATGAAGGGGTAAATGAATATCTTATTAATCCTAGATAAGTAGTTAGACCAGTGGTTTGTGGGTGCTGCCATAGGATTTTCCCTCAAACATTTGGCACAATTAATTCATCTAACTTTATTTTGATGGTTTGGAAAATTTATGTAATATGTTTGACCTTGCTAGAGATTCAAGGATGCTGAAAAGGAAACATTAACAACCAAGGCAAACAATAGAAAATAATTTCCATGGTATTATAGAAAATGTTTCTTCTCCCCTATCCATCAGAGTTGGCCAGAACTGTTCCCTATTTTATGTTAATGCACTTCATGAATAGGTCAGAGTGATATTCTGTAAGTAAATGATCCTCCTCAGGATCTTAAGAAAAAGAAGTTTTTGGTTAGAATTGTTAGGAGTAAGAACATGAAAAATAGAAAAGCAGATAGACAAAGTGTAAAGCACACAATCAGTGAGAATAGTAATTTAGATGGTGGAGGAAAGGTGATCCTGGACCACCCTTCAAGGTGGACAGTTGGATTCATGTGATCTCTCATGAGGATATCCATGTGGTTGCCTCTATAGGTTAAATTTTTTTAAAAATCCACAAGAATCAATTAATATTGTAAAGAGATAAACATTTTCTGCTCACAAGGAGCAGATTCTCTTTTCATCCCAAGTTTCCTTCTAGATGTACATCAGGCTAGAATAATTTAACTGTTAAATCTAGCATAAATCCAAGGGATTTTAGACAAAACAACTCTAGTGTCTCATAAAAGACCTGAACAAAGACTCAATAGCATTCCATAACTGGTAGTTCTCAGGGCCATCCAAGCTAAAAGACAACTGGGATCTAGGACAAAGATAAGTCACATTTTGCACTCATCACTTCAATAACGTCAATGTTGATAATACATATGAAGGAGAAGATATCTGACATCAGAAAGTTAAATAGACATGTTAAATTGAGACATGATTTGTTAACAAATATTTCACAACAATGCAGGGTTTTCGTGTGTGGGGGTGACATGTGGGAGCCTTCTATGATGTTATGCATGTTTGTTTTGTAAGTTCACAATGTTTACTGAACACTTATAGTTTATGTATGTTCATGTATGAATGATATACTTCAATAAATTCTTTAAAAAATAAAAAAATAAAAAAATAGACTAAGGTAAAAAATAATAATTAATGGATTAAAAAACAAAAGCAAATAGTAAGAGCTCCTTTCAATCATTCAGTCAATAAATATTGATATAGAATACTGTGTGATGGAGAAGGGCTGGATAACTAGAGATTCAAAAATAAATATGAGGGGGCGGATATGGCTCAAATGGTTGGGCATCTGTCTCCCACATGGAGGGACCGGGGTTTGATCCCCGGGACCTCCCGGAAAAAATAAAGAAAAATATAGAAGGCAAATGGGCTGCCAGGCCCCATGAGCAGGTGTGCCACCAGGCTCCTTGAGTGGGTGAGCCCCCTAGGCCCTGTGTGCGGGTGCGATGCCAGGCCCCGCCAAGCCACACAGCAAGATGATGACGTAACAGGAGAGTGACACAAGGGAGAGCCAAGATGAGACTTACTGAAAAACCAGGAACCAAGGTGATGCAGGTAGTAGGACACCTTTCTCCCACATCGGAGGGTCCCAGGATCAAATCCCAGGGAAGACAGGAGAAGGATGAGAAAAGAGGGCAGGAAACAGACACAGAGAATTGCCCAGCGAATGGACACAAAAACAGCAAAA
>JAQZBX010034788.1:6357-24952 GCA_029593785.1 Cabassous unicinctus | reverse complement strand
TTTTAAACGCCCCCTTCCCCATTTGCTGTTTTGTGTCCATTCACTGGGCAATTCTCTGTGTCTGTTTCATCTCTTCTCCTCCTCCTCCTCCAGTCTTCACCAGAATTCGATCCTGGAGACCTCCGATGTAGGAGAGAGGTGTTCTGCCATCTGTGCCACCTCGGCTCCTGGTTTTCGGAGCTTTCGGAGCATCTCGTCTTGTCTCTCTCCTTTTACATCATCATCTTGCTGCATGGCTCCCGGGGCCTGGCGGCTCATAGGCACACAGAGCCTGGCAGCCAATGCGCCTTCTATATATGTATTTTTTTATTTTACTGGGAGGTCACGGGGATCGAACCCAGGTCCCTCCATATGGCAGACAGACGCCCAACCATTTGAGCCACATCCGCCCCGTCATTAGATTCTTGACCTCCAAAGACATTTTCCTCTACTCTACCTCAGCCACACTCTCACATAAACATACTCTGGATATTGTCATTCTCAATATTGGAAACACCTCCATCATCTCAATATTATGCATCCCACTCTCTGACCACCTCTTTCATCTTTTTTCACTGACTTTCAGACTGTGACTTAAAATATTCCTTAGACTCCACTGGGAGTAAAAATCTATTGGTTTACCACCTTTTCACTCTCTTATCTCCCATAAAACACCAGTTATCTCTTTATCCAGATAAAATTCCATGGCCCTTCATTATAATCACTCTCTTGCTTAAAACTTCAACCCTTTTCCCTTCTTAGTATTCACTTGGTAAAGCCACCAACCTAGATAAAGTTGAATGCAACTTTAATTTGTTCCTACATGACTGCATGTGACTGAAGAAAAACTCATATTCACAATGAATTGCCTCACTTAATTCTGAATACCGTCCCTAGCTCCTAGAGTTGCCCAGAAATCTTTCTGTGTTTTCCCAATATCCTGGTTTGAGTCTTTTGTGTGTCCCAGAAAATTCCTGTTATTAAGGCAGACCCATACCTGTGCCTGTAAACCCATTGTGTTTGAGGCCTTTTGATTAGATTCAGTTAAGGGACTTTGATTAGATCACTTTTGATCAGATCACTGCAGTTAAAGGCCTTTGTTTAGATTGCAGGACCCAGGGTGGGTTTTAATCCTTTCCTGGAGTCCTATATAAATTGAGGAGCAGGGAGAGGAAAAGCCCCATTTTACTTCACAGGAGAGAGGACACCAGGATTTCCTGCAGGCACAGAAAGACAGAGAAACCCCAAGATGCTGACAGAGACTGGAGTCTGTAATCAGTGAAGCAGCCAAACTTTCTAGGACCTTCATTGGAGTTCCTGGCTTACAGCCAGCCTAACAGAATTTGGACTCCTGCATGCACTCCCATGGCCACATGAGACAATTTTATAAAATCTCATAATATTTGCTGATATCGCCTGTCAGTTCTGTTTCCCTAAAGAACCCTGGCAAATACACCAGCATTTTCATTTTCCAACTTTCCTAGATGATTGTTTCAAACATTCTTCTCTCTTTTCAAACCTTTAACACCACCTCTTCCCACCAGTGTCATTCTCTGCTAATGACTTTTCTTCTCACTGAGAAAATGGAAGCAATCAGAAGAGAATATCTGCAGCTCCCACCACAGCTCTTTCTTTCTACCTGCATCTGCCCACATGCACTTGGCTTTCTCTATAAGTGAACTGACATGCTCCAGCAAAGTCAACACCCTTCACCTCTATACCAAATCCCATCACCTCAGGCAAAGAACATTTTAGAAAACTCTCCCTCCCTTCTTATTCTACACCATCTTACCCTTCTATTGGATCTTTCCCCATTAGCATATAATCATTCTCTTATGGCTTCCATCTAAAAAAAAAGAAAAAAGAAATTATCATGACTTCCTTCTCACAATTCATTGCAATATTTCTATCCTTCCTTTTATAGAAAAACTACTCCTACCCAAGGTTGTTTCTTTTCACTGTCTCTAATTTCTCTCACTTCATTTTCTCTTAAGACCATCCTATTTATGTTTTCATCCCAATCACTCCAACATGACTGCTCTTGACCTTCATTTACCTGAAATTCAACTCCAATTTTCTGTTTTCATTTTACATGATCTCTCAACAGCTTTAGACATAGTTCCTTGGTCTGTTTTGGTTTTCAGAATATCTTGCTCACCTAGTTTTCCTTTTGTCTTACCACCCCATCCTCCCTAGATTCCCTTCCTTTTTCCTCCATCTTGTCAACTTCTTAATGTTGTGCACCAGAGTACCACCTTACCCTTGTTGTCTTTTCAATCTATACTTGATTCCTTGATAACATCATTCATTCTCATGGCTTTTACTATCTTTTTTTTTTTCTCACGGGGCCTGATGGCACTCCCACTTGCAGGGCCTGGCATCCTGCGTGCCTTCTATATTTTTCTTTATTTTACCAGGAGGTCCTGGGGATTGAACCCAGATCCCTCCATATGGGAGAGGGATGCCCAACCATTTGAGCCACATCTGCCCCCCTTTTACTATCATTTTATGTCATGTATTCCAATTTCATGTCTTTTATCAGAGCCTCTTCCCTTAAGGTTGGACTTGGGTACATCCAACAGTCTACTTGGTGTTTCCTCTTGAATATATACTATCTATTGCAAAGTTAACAAGTCAAAACCTGAACTTTTGATATTCTCTGACCCCAAATCTTCTCCTTTTACAGTATTTCCCATTTCATTTGAAACATTGACAGCTTCCAAAATGCTTAGAATTTTTATAGACTACATTCTTTTTCACCCAGCTCCCATTCAACTCATTAGCAAATTCTTGTGCCTTTGCCTTCAAAATATATCTATACTCTGACTACATCTTACCATGTCCACTGCTTCCACTCTTGCCTAAGCCATCATCAAGTCTCATTTGGATTATTGCACTAGACTTCTAAATGGTCTCCCTGCTTCTGCCCTTGCCTTGCTTTAGTTTATTCTCAATACAGAATGACCCGTAAAAACATAATTCAGACAATGTCACTCTACCAAAACCATTCAATGACATTATATCTCAGTCACAGAAAAAAACCTTATGTGATCCGGCCCCACATGACTATTGTGAACCCTTCTCTCTGCTCCAGCATTTCCAGCTCCTCATTACTCCTAACACACACCATCCATGTCGTTTCCTCAGAGCCTTTGTACCTCTGTTTTCCCTGCCTGAAATGCTCTTCTCCAAGATATCTTTATTTAGTCTGCCTCACCTCCTTCATCTCTTTTCTAAAATGCTATTTTCTCATGAGAACTTCTCTGATGATCCCGTTTAAATTTACACCTGGGCTCTACACTCCCTATTCCCCTTCTGTGCTTAAATTTATCTCCTTGTTATTTTTCTTTATCTAATATCAATATAGCTCATCTTGGTTTCTATTTCTCTCTCTCTCTCTCTCTCTCTCTCCATCCATCATCTCTCTCTCTTTATTTAGTTTATTGCATGAATGCCTAAGAAGACTGAAAATTCCTTGAGAAGAGATGTTTGTAAAATTGTTTATTTCTATATAACTGGGGCCTAGAATAGCCCCTTACACATATTAAAATGACCTATAACCATTACTTGGAGAAATGTAGGAAGAAATTGCTAGACATCTATTGGCAATCCCATGTTAGGTTTCACTGGTTCTTCAGCTCACTGCTGCTTTAACTTATACAAGCTCCTCAGCTTTTCCTCCTCTTTTATTCTCTCTCTTCCCCTCCCTTTTCACAATCAATAAGTTCCTTTACGTGGCTCAGACAAAGCAGTTTAGAGATCATTTTGCTGGTGCTTGAAGTCAAGTAGCTTATTGAAGTATTTCTTTAAAGCAATGATAGTGGTTTTCTTAAGGAGGATAAACATTCTCTACTTTCTTTTATAGTATTAAATATTAAATATAATTAACAAGTTAAGTAACTTTAACAAAATCAAACAACAGTGAGAAGTAAGCAATATATTAATTTCCTCTGTTTTAGATTCCAGATTAGTCCACTAAACAAGTTTCTATTTCCCCAAATCTTTCTACTTTAGTAAAGCATGGGGTAGTCCAATACAGACCAGAAATTCACAATTCCACTTGGACAAATGAAAACAATGCTAGAAGGATGACAGTAATATAAATGGCACATATTTTAAAACCATTAGTTCTTAGAAAATATTAATTTCAAGGAATTGATGAAAATGATAGCCTTATAGGAAACTAGCAATGACTTTTGAAATAAAGTGCTCTATGTGGTGGAAAAAAGGATGGTTGTACCTACTAGAATTTCAAATTCGATGTTCTTTCAATTTGTCTGATAAAAACATTTCTCACAGAATAGCATTCATACCAGTTCAGAAAAAAATATATAGATATAATATAGAATGTCTGTAGTGAAAGAGACTTTTTTACTGCATCAACTGCAGAGAGGGCCATTTGGGCTACATTCTCATTACTATGTGTCCTCATTGGCTACTCTACTAGACCTCCACCAGCATCATACCTTCTGTCCTCATGGGCTACTGCTCTCTGCTGGTCATGCTGCTCATATTGGCTCCTCTCTCTTTTCTTGAGCAGCCTTGGCTTGGTCCTATCTCAGGATTTTGCACCTGTTTTCCCTCCGACAAGAATGTTCTTCGTATTTATACCTGCTTTTCCCTTTGCCTGTAATATTCCTTCCATAGATATTCAAATGCTACTTTCTCCATGAAACCTTCCCTGACCATCCTCACACTTTCTATCCCCCTTTCCAAGTTACTTTTCTCCAGAGTACTTAATCCTAATCTAACATATTACACATTTTCCTTATTTATCTTGTTTATGCATTCAAATGCAACTGCATGAGGGCAGAGATTTTAGTCGGGTTTGTTTACTGTTATTTCTATATGCTTAGAACATCTAACAGGTATTTAGTTAATATTTGTTGAATGTATAAATTAATCGTACCATGGTAAACTTAATCTGTGCCACTTGGTAGAATGGTATAGAAAGAGAGAAATGGGCCATCAGAAATTCACACTTTTAATCCCTGGTCCTTCAATTACTAGATATGTTATAATGGCAGAACACTTAATTTTTTCAGCATCTATAAAATGAGGATAATAATAGTTGCCTTGATTATCTCGGAGTCCATCTTCAAGATCTGCTGGAAAATGGAACTTGTCCTTTGATGGGCCCCTTCACCATAGCTCAACCTAAAGCACTGGTTCTTTACCTGGGGCCAACTTACCTCTCACGTGGCTCTTTCTGATTGTCACTCTGAGGAGAGGAAGGAGGTGGTGCTTACTGGCCACTAGTGAGTAGAGACCAGGGATCCTGCTAAACATCTTGTGATGTACAGGACGGCCTTCCACAACAAATAATCACCCAGTACAAAATGTCAGTAGCGCTGAGGTTGAGAAGCCCTGTCCTAGAGGCTTGTAGTGCTGGAGAATGTGAAGCTCTTAGAATCATTTCCCTGGACTGTTGCTTATGAACCACGGGGTTAGTGTCTCTGAAGGAAAAGGTTTAGCAGTGGTAGTCTGGTAACCTTCCAGAAAGGAACAGTGTGGCCAGAGGTACCCAGGCACTAGAAGGTAAGAGGGCAAAAAAGACCCTCCATATATGTATTTATTGAAACTCATGCTAAAAGATTCAGAGATTTCAGTAACCACTACTTTGAGGTATGTATTTTAAGCACCTCAGAAATGATTAAGAAATTATAGAGTGCAAGAAAAACATGGCTTTGATTGTCATGTCTTGCTCAAAGACAAAGAAGAATCCATAGTCATCATTAATCATTTAAACAGGAATTGTGGGGTTTGATATATAAATTTATTTTATTTAATCATGCTTTTTATAATAAAAATTTTATTTCTAGACTGCTACAAATGTATTTTCTGAAAAGAGAAAAGAGCAACAATGATTTCTGAGACCTAAACTCTGCTCTTCTATTAGAGGAATAATTATCCTTAAATGTCCTAATAGCAAATTGGATTAAGTTTTGGACCAAAATAAATGCAGGAAGAACTACAAATTTAGATGGAAATTTCAGTGATTCTGAATTTTATAAATCAATATTTATTCACTAACTGGGAAGCAATGTATTTAAACAGAGAACCTGTCACATAGGAATACTGGATAAGAAGGGGCTTTTTCTTTACAGAAACCAAAACCACAAGAATTCCCAGTTCCAAATTCCTTCTTTCTCTTTTGTGGCTAATACTGATTGAAGAAGTCCAGGGAATGTTGGAAATGCTATTTCCTGAATGGGCTAATATATTTTTACTTTAAAGAAATATTTTTTTGATGTAGATATACACACCCAAAAGATCAGAATAAGGAGTTTTCAAACTGATTATCAACAGAAAATGTGACTATTTTTGCCTCTGATTCCATACAGAGGATGCAGATGGATGACCCCCAAATAGAGAATTGTGAAAATCAATTGTTTTTCTATGGATATATTTTGAGGGGTTGTTCTTTACATATTCTTTACATGACTTCTAAATGTGAACTATTTCATACTACCATGGATACAGGTTTGAATTTGCCTTCTTTCATATATAACTAGGGATTTGTTGTGATTGACTATTTAAATAATAGCATTAAAAGACATCATCTTTACTTTGCATCATGTTTAAGATGCAATTAATGAGCATTTAACTCATGGCAGCACTCAAAAGACTTTAGGTTCACGTGAAGAGGGAATAGGGATTAATGCTTAAATTGTGCCGAGTTTCTATTTGGGTTGATGAAAAGTTTTGGTAATGAATGGTGGTGATGGTAGCACAGCATTCTGAATGTAAGTAAAAGCACTGAATTATATATTTGAATGTAGTTAAAAGGGTAAGTTTTAGGTTGTATATACATCACTAGAGTAAAAATATAAAAAGCAAAACAAAACACAGCACTGTACAACACAAACAGTGAACCCTAATGTAAACCATGGATGATAGTTAATAGTGCAATTATAAACATGCCTTCAGAATGTAACAAATGTACCACACTATTACAATAATAGGGTGCTACATAGAACTCTGTATTTTATGCAGGATTTTTCTATAAACCTACAACTTTTCAAAAAAAAAAAAAAAAAAGGGAAAGAAACACCTGAATCCCATAACTCTATTAATATCTTGTGTATGTGTCTTATCACCAGGTGCCTGAGTTTTTGCTGTGATAAGATTCCTGGGCAGAGCAAGTCTTCGGATGTAAGCCCACAGGGCTGCCTGGCAAGTTTATTTTGGGAAGGAAATAATCAATTTAGAGCTATTACTGAAAGAGTTCTTATCGAGCTCATTTCCTCATCTAATGCTTCACAAGCTAATATTACATGTTTAGTAGCAACTTCAAAGGAACAGCACTGTGCTTTGTAGGTTTTATTAATGTGAAATTTCTCTGAGGGCACCAAGTGTTTGCCATTAACATAACTACAATCCACAGACTTGCAAACATAGGTCATAAAAGCTATACCAAAGACTTGTGCTGCCTTAGCTGGAGACACTATTAATGTGATTCTTTGGGCACTTTCCATGTTACTGTTGAATTACAAGGGCTGACTCTAGGAAGAAGGGGGTAATATTATTCCCGGTTTTGATTTTTCTGCAATTCTTCTTCTCCATTAAGATTCAACGTATTGAAAATAGCAATTTTGCCTAAGAGCATCATGGTTAAAACAATGTGCAGAGAGCTTCTAGTCCCACCCAGGTAACAATAAGGGGATTGTTTCTTCTATATGGCACTTTGAAATCCAGGCTCTTATCCATACAGGAGCATTTCATGTTCCAAAGTAGAATAGCAGAAATGAAAACATTCAGGCAGGGCACGTAAGACATTTACAAGAAGCAAAGAAGAAAGTTAACTTCAAGGTGAGAGCCTTGATCCTCCCCAAAATTCTCAGTTGGAAACTTGAGTGAAGAGATATAACTGCCGAGTCAAGCCATCTTGGGGCCCCTTTCAAGATATTGCAGTATAATTGCTTTTTGACCCTAACGATGAGAATATTATTTCCCTTTGTAATATATTTGACTAGACTCATGGGCCAGGCTCTTCCTTCCGTAAGCTACAGTTGGACAGAAGTAAGGAGATAATTTTAAGAAAGCATTATCTTTACTTGCCTCTTATAATTGCCCACTTGAACACTATTTCATTTCTCTTCCGAACTACTATCACTGTGTTAAGTTACAACCACCTCAGGAGGGATTCTTTTCCTATACTGATTTAAGCCAGTTAAGCAAAGAATGGAGGAGGGGCCCATTCTCAGGGCAGTTTATAGACACTCCAGCTACAAATGAGCTGCAGCTGCATGCTAGGAATGGTTCTAATGTCCAGAGTGAGAAAACCAAAACATCCCCTGGAATTTGGCTCACTCTTTAGGGAAAGGAGGGTAAAAATACGGAAATTATAGGAAAATCATTAGCAGTTGTTTGGTTATTTTTCTGTGTCAATAGACTTTTGTTTAATATTTAAGATACTTGAGCAGTTCTGTAAGGGCTTTTGTTTAGTTTCCTTCCCATTAAAAATAGCAAGTTGAGCAGCCAGCTTTTCAAAGTACGTTTATAAATTAGGAAAAGAAGAGAGAAGAAAATGATATGGAACCCCTAAGTTAAATAAACCCTCTTATCGAATTTAAAGTTGGTAAAGGGAAGAGATACATCATAAGGAAGCTTTTTGTTTTGTTTTGTTTTACCCTTAGCTATCAGAATATCTTTATGATGATTAGTATTTATTTAGAATTCAGAACCTTGTTAAAACGGGAACTCTATCTTTTTTCTACTGGGGTTTCTTCTTTCCAATTAAAATAAAACAAAAATTGCAAATAATAGGGTGCTGTATAAAAAATAAGGTTTATAAAAATTATTTTTCAAAGACAAGGAAATCAGTTTCTGTTATATTATTTTTTACTATTTCCTTACAATGTTTGAAAGAGATAGTTTGAGAAAAGTTGGTATCAAACTCTGATGCCATAGAAGGCAGTATTCACGAACCAGGTCAAGGTATTTTAGCCTGAAAGTCACATAATGGCAGTTTCTGAAGAGGAAATACCAAAAATGAATTTATTTTCTCAATTTTTCTTTTTTTCTATTTACTTACTTTCATGTTTCCTACACTCAAGTCAAATGCAATATTTGATCTAACATTGACATATATTTCATTTATTTAAATTTTATAATTTATTTTAAAAAATATTTCCATATTTTGCAGTGTTTTATAAAATGATCATGACCTCTAGGTGCTCTTCCACTTAAAAACAGATGAGAAACAAGTGCATATGCCTGTCTCCCAAGTCTCTATTTCTTGGGCTCTATTATATTTTAATTTCCTGAGGCTTGTAAAGAAATAATAGCCTTAAATCACAAACCCCCAAATCTTCTAGGGACAAGCAGAGAACAGTTTGAAGAAAATCACTGTACACAGAATCTAGGTTTGATCCTGAATGATCCCTAATTCTTTCAAAGTTTTTGCCTATCCTTTGGGTTTCCCTTAAATTTTGGTATTACCACTACTCATGAGCTCTTCTTACCTTTAAGAATATATATTATAAATATTGAAGATGTATTGTCTTTTCAGACACTCATTTCCTCTAATTTTCTTATTCCCCTTTTCTCCTTTCACTATGTTTTCACTCCTGACTCATTTTCCTGGAGCTAGTAAAATGACAGTAACTTTTATACTACATTGTCATAGAATGACATTTATCCCTATCTCATGCTTCTATAGATGTTGGATATAGGAGAGATGATATTCCATTTCAACCAAAAATAAAAGTAATTGAATATATATTTTAGAAAGGCATATGCATATCCTTTTCTAAATGTATAAAAACTCTCAGAATATATTAGATTGAACTATATGAACTTTCCATTTTTGTAGGTAAAAAAATGATAGAATATTGGCAATTCACATGGTTCAGCCCATTATTTATAATTTCAAACCTGCATTTATAAAAAATACTATACTGATTTCATTGTTCTTTACTACAGTAAACCCAGTGAATATAAACATCTATTTTGAAACAAATATACTTAGAATCCTTCCTCATTCCAGCCTTCCCAAGAAAACCACACTGTATCCACTTAATGTTGTTTTAGATGTCTGAATCCTCAATGTGCCATTTCACAATTCCATTATTTTTTTAAACTTCATTTGCTTTTAGACATACCATAAGTGGATGGAAAAATCTTATCATTTTCTGACTTTACCTAACATTTACTACCAAAAATACTCTAGAAAAAACCTTACATTTTATAATGAGATAAGTGTGAATGATTCAGCATTATAGACTGCCTTATCTGTAATGCCACCTCTCGGCAAATCAAGGAGCAATATCCAATTTTCTCCCCTGTGGTTTTGATGAGTCATTTATTGGTCCTCCCCTGCTTCTGCACCAAGACCATATTTTACCAAGTCTCATTATACCGTCTCTTGTTCAGTATAGAATTGCTGCCAGCAATGTTCTTTTTCCTGTTTACACCTGTTCCAAAGTTGTTGAAGATATAGTTTTTCAAAGCAATACTTGAAAAAGAGATTCCTTTCTCATTACCTTAATGGAGAAACTGTTTCTTCCAAATGGAAAAGACATTGCTTATAAAGCCAAATGAATCACAGACAGACTCAATTTCAATTATATTAGAATTTAGTTACTTTGTACAGTGAAAAATGTTCTGTGCATAGCACTCTGAAAATTGAACTCATGGTTTTCTATGTCTAGAAAAATATATTATATTGCCAGGCTATCACAATATATTCATGAGTTCATATGTTTCCTATACTTGAAAGAGAAGAAAATTTAATTTATAATTTATGTACTATTGCCCAATATTTGTAGTTGCCAGATTATTATGAATAACCACATCTTTGAGAATGGTCAGGATGTGCTTTGTGAATACATACTGGATCCATCCATTGGTCCATTCATCTGTCCATCTATTAACCATCTCTTATTCTAGATACTCTCTATGTGGAGATAGCTTGAGACTTTGAAGATTTGGAGAGAACACACTTTCTGCAGAGCTGAACAAAAGGCATGGAGGTTGGCATCAGAATGTTAAATAGCCTAATAGAGTAGTCCATGAAGTTTGGGGCAAATTCTACATTGGTCTCTTGAAGGATGTAGCCTTTAAAACTCAGGAAAGCGGAAACGAAAAAAATACATCATTTGTTGAAAAAAAGCCCATTTACAAACAAGAATTACTGCAATTTTCCTTTTACAAACAAATGTGAAATGCATCACAAAGCTACTCAAGAATTATTTCCCTGCAGAAAAACCAAAGTCTGTAACACAGGGAAGGCCTCTGACATGTCTCTGCTTTTCTAATAGGAAATATACCTTAGTGACGGCCAAGAGATATGGGAGGTCCTTAAGAGGAGACTAAGCACTCAAACCAAGTCCATAGAACGAAAAAAGAATAAGAAGCTTCTCTAGAAAAAAGGGGGAAAAGATGGGAAAAGCAACACACATTGAAAAATGACAGTAAGATGAGGTTGATACAAGGTGGAAAAATGCAGCATTGGGACTTAAACAGAAGTGGGTTAGAATCTTTAATTCTCTCTTTGTAAACTTGGGCAAGTTATTTAAATGTATTTAAGCATGAGTCTCCTCACTTGCTGAACAGACCTAAGTGTTTTCTTGAGAATTAAACGAGATAATGAATAAAAAATAATTGAGATTTTCTCTGAATTACAAAAAGCTTCAGTATTTATAGATTTCTTCCCCCCATTACATTTGGCACAAAACTCCGGACTCCTAGTAAGCTTTTGCCCACTTGGTTGATTGATGTAGTAGCCTATTATGTTAGGTTAATAAAATTTTTGAATCCTCAAGTTTGAATTGCTATCTAGGTTCTGACTTTCGCAGGCATTCGGACACAACAATACCTTCCTTCCCCAGTCAGCTTTCCTAATGCAGGGTGTGTATGTGTGTGTGGGTTGGGGGTTGGGAGGGATCCCAAGTATTTCCTGTTTCAGGAAATAAATCTGCATTCCTCATATCATTCAGAGTGGAAAAGAGATGCAGGAGAGGAAATGTGTGAGAGAATCCTTGTTTGAAACCTCAAATGGAGGCTCCTGGTGAGGTTTCAAAGTCTTCTCTTTAACTCCTAGGCCTAGGAGCTAAGTTAGAGAGGGAAGATTAAAATCTTTAGAATCCTTGTCTTCTCTTCTTCCCCACTACAACCTTACTTCAAGTTCCAGTTTTATCCTGGCTGTAGACTGTGACACTTTCTCTAATCACACCAAGGAGGTGTCTCTACCTTTCCCCAATACAAATAGTATTGGCTGTTACAATGCATATTTATTGCTATAATAGCAACTTGAATTGTCTATCATAGTCTATATTTATAGGAATTATTTTCCTAAATAGGGGAAAGAGTATTTTCTCAAACTTTACTTACC
Source organism: Cabassous unicinctus (assembly GCA_029593785.1). Lineage (NCBI taxonomy): Eukaryota > Metazoa > Chordata > Mammalia > Cingulata > Chlamyphoridae > Cabassous > Cabassous unicinctus. The sequence goes on along the minus strand of JAQZBX010034788.1, from coordinate 12,636 downwards.
CAGTGACTAACAGCATGGCAGTTTGAGATTATTTATGAATCCCCAAAAGAGAAGGACTATGTTTATGAACTGGTCTGTTCCTCTGGGTGTGATGCCTTTTGATTGTATTAGTTTTGGTGAGGGGCCTCTGATTAAGTTTACTTGATAAAGTAAATTTAGGGCTTCTGACTGGGCTACATCCCTAAGGTGAAGCTCGGGTTTAGTCTCTGCCCCCTTTGGCACGTATAAATGGACACTCACTCAAGAAGACACACAGAAGAAGACACAGAAGAGGAGAGAGCTCTGTCATGTTTGGTCCTGGGGTCCCAGGGAGAGATGAGCCATTTGCCTAATAGTTTTCAGCAGAAGAGAACAGAGCAACTGAGCAGCTGAGCAACTGAGAAGGCCTGAGAGACCAGGTAGAGATAGCCTGCCATCTTGTTTCAACATGTGGCAACTGACTTTGGTGAAAAGTCAAACTTGAGTTGGACTCTTTAGGGCCTTGTAACTGTAAGCTTTTACTCCAAATAAATACCCTTTTTGAAAGCCAACAGATTTCTGGTACTTTGTATCAGCACCCCTTTAGATGACTAATGCACTCAGTATTCTGTATATTGTGTGAAAATATAAATATTATTCACATAGTCTCTTTACCCATTCTAACTAAATGATATAAAGATATGCATATATTTCTCTTTTTAATTTAGTTTAGGTTGTCTTTCTTGATTGGATTTGATAGTTTATCCATTTTATTCATTTATTTTTTTTAAATTAGCACTTCGAATTTATACATCTGCTTTCTAATTTATCAATATTTACTTTAATTTCATTATTTCTATTGCCCTACTTCTCTGAAGAGTATTTATTATTGCTTTTAAAATTTCTAAAATTGAATTCTAATTTACTATGCTTATTCTTTCTTGTTAGTAATGAATGTTTTTCAAACTCTGTCTCTGTCTCTAAGATTAGATAGTAATACCCCATGCCTTTAAGTTTCCTGAAAATGTTCTCACTTTGATTATGTCTTAGTTTGTTGTGATTTTGTACTTTATTCCATTTTGGTCAGAGAAGATATGTACAAATTCCACTTTAGGTTATTTATCTGAGATTACCTGTCTGTCCTAATAAATGTATTTTGTACTTTGGCAGAACATTTTCCATATTCACTAGATGTTTGGCATTTGCATGGTTCATATTTATGGTATTGACACCAGTGAGTGACCCTAAAGTCACATAACATATAATAGTTTTCAATGTTTCTGAGGCATAAATTTGAATTTAATATGTTATAAAATTAGTAAGTCAATAGACCTAGCTGTCTCCTGAATATCTGATTTCAAGATCGCTGGTGGCTTTCCAGGGGCTCCTTGGGTACACCATACTTCTCATTAAGCATTGAGAGTTAAAAAAAAATCAGTTATATGATCTTACAATTTGTGAAGGAAATTATTATATTTTACAGGTGTTTTTTTTTTCAGGTTTACAGAGTAAACATTCTTGGAGTTGCATGTGTCTTAATAAATCTTAACAATTTATTATAAATTTCTGTTTATATTTTAGATTCTTTATTCAATCTACAATGTATGAGGTGCTTTAAACCTCTCTTAACAATGGTACCACTGTCAATTTATTTCTTATTTCACACCCTTTTTGTTTTATGTATAAGGATTTACATGATCTATAAATGCACACATGCAATGCTTTGTTACTCACAACATTGTTCCCTGTTTCACACTTTTCTTGAGGTTTATACCCTTTAACAACATGAAAAAAATTCTCTTTTATTCTCAGTTATTGAATTTGGCCTTTAATTCCACTTTGTCTGATTTAATACTGCCTCTTTTGTTTTATTTTTATCTCATAAATGTATAATGCATTTTTACTATACACTTAATATTATATAGTTATATATAAATGTATTACTATACATTTATTGGTAACCTCTTGTATATAGTTTTAGATATGAGCAAATATTTGATAGGTGTGTTTTTTCAAGATTAATTTGAGTGTTTTGGGCTTTAAAAAGTTTTTATGTGTATTTTTTAATGAGCAATGAATTCAGTTGCATGAAATTTAAATGGTACAAAATTGCATATAAATGAAGAAACTTTCTCCTACAACTATGCCCCGTCATTCAATTTTTCCCCTCCAGAAGTAACCATTGTTAGCAATTTCGTGTAGTTTATGACTATAAAGCAAGTGCATAAAGACACATACCCACGGGAACATAACTGTTCCTGTATTTTGCCTTTTTTTATTTAACAACTAACTTTGTAACCTTATAGATTACTGCATTTCAGTACATAACGAGTTTCTTCATTCTTTTAAATGGCTGCATAGAATTCCATTTTGTATGTGAGCATACACTGTTCTTCTATTGATTCATACTCAAGTTGTTTTCAGTCTTTTGATAGTAGTATGTTACAGGAAATAAGCCTTTGCATATACCCTTTTTCATATGTGCTATAATATCTGTAAAATACTCGAACTGGAATTACAAGGTCAGAGGGCATTTGTAATTTCTTTTTTTTTTTAAAGATTTATTTATTTATTTATTTATCCCCCCCTTGCTGCTTGTGTTTGCCGTGTCCATTCTCTGTGTGTTTTCTCCGTGTCTGCTTATCTCCCCCTTGCTGTGAGGTCCTGCTGCATCAGCCCACTGTGCCGTGCGGGCCGGCCTGCCCTCACAAGGAGGCCCCAGGAAGCGAACCCCGGGCCTCCCATATGGTAAACGGGAGCTCTATCGATTGAGCCACACCCGCTTCCCTGTAATTTCTTTTTTAGAGAATATATTTTATTCAATTTTATTTCTTACATAAGTAATACACAACACATGAAAATATTCAAAGGGAATAGTAGGCGAAATAAGGCCTCCAAAGACATCCCTGTACCCTTCCCTGGAACCTGGATCTATGCTAACTTATGTGGCAGAAGGGACCTTGCAAATACAATTATGCTTGAAAATTTTTAAATGGGAAGATAATCCTGGATTATCTGAGTGGGCACAATCTACTCACAGAAACCCTTAAATTGAAGAACATTTTCTGATGCAGTCAGAGGCAATGGATGGAGGGCCAGAGAAATGTGATGCTGCTGGCTTTGAAGATGGAAGAAGGGGCCCACAAGCCAAGAAATACAGACAGCCCTCAGAAGCTGGAAAAGGCAATTTATCTGTTTCTCCCTAGAGCTCCAGAAAGGAATGCAGCCTTACCTGCACCTAGATTTTAGCCCAATAAAACCCTTGTTGCACTTCTGACTTACAGAACTGTAAGATAATAAATTTGTGTTGTTTTAAGCTCCTGAATTTGTCATAATTTGTTAAAGCAGCATAGAAATCTAACTAATTCAAGGGTGAAAAGAGAAAAGTAAATTTTCACATACTTTTTTCCCCCTAAGTAAACAAATTCCTCTCACCAGATGGAACCTTTTCCCAGCTTCTTGTATATACTTTCAGAGACATTCTTTGCATTTATAAGCATTTATATAGTGTTTGACATGGATTCTAAGACAATTTTTTTTCACATTTTAGCATCTGTGAAATTGGAATGCATCTCACAATAAAGGGTTCTTACAATTTCTGAGAGCCTCATTAAAACCGAGTTCTAGGGTAAGTTTCAATTTCTTGAGAAAAGATTCTTGAATACAACCATCAATATCAAGGGCCTGGCGTAATGATCTGTCCTCCTTCGCTTAACATTGCCCATGTACTTTGGGGATTCTTGCTGCTCTATTAGAGAATGTAGCAAGACTTCCCAGGATGGGAATTCAATATTCTTTGGTTATTGTGTGGGTCTCCAACCACTGAGACAACACCCCATGTACACTTGAACATATTCATATGCCTTTGTGGCAGTTTGATATAGTTATGAATTCGAAAAACAGATATTGGATTATGCTTGTAAACTGGTCTTCTCCTCTGGGAGTGATTAAGTTATGATTAGGGCTTTGATTGAGCCATTTCAGTAGGACGTTGAGTGTTGAGGACATAAAACTACAGAGAAGAGCAGAGGAGTTAGTTGTAGTTTTGATGTTGGAGTTCTGATGCAGAGTTTTGAGCTGGAGCCGTGGAAAGTAAGCACACAGAGGAGCTTGGTCATGAGGAAAGAGGGAAGGCCCCAGGAAAAGAAGCAAGCCATTTGCCTAATAGTCTACAGCTGGTCTTGTGGAGCTAACAGAGCAGCTGGGCCCAGAGAGAGGCAAGCCCTGGGAAGAGAGGAACCCAGGAAGCCTGAACCCTTACAGACATCAGCAGCCATCTTGCTCCAACACTTGGCAATAAACTTTGGTAAGGGAGGTAACTTGTGCTTTATGGCCTGGTAACAGTAAGTTTCTACCCCAGATAAATACCCTTTATAAAAAACAACTTATTTCTGGTATTTTGCATCAGCACCCCTTTGGCTGATTAATACACCTTAGAGGCATGCCCCAGGTGCACCCCTCCCCACATATACCCCCATCACTGACACCCGGCACCAGTGATTCTCCCCTGCCACAGTTTTGACTCTTCTGTGATCCAAAACCTCCCCTAAAACAGCCAAAAAACAAACAAATAAAATACAAAAATAAAAAAAAGTAAAATAAAAAAAATAAAGTACAATAAAATTTTTTTCAGTGTTTCTTTCATCACCATTTAGATCTGCTATCTTTTATATACAGTGTCAATTTCTTCCATATGTTCCTCCAGTGTCTTATTTTTTTCACTTCATCTTCAGAGAAGATAAAAGTCGCATAGAAAATATGGGGGATTCCCATATATCAAACCCCTCTCCCTCCCCCCTCCAGTTAATAACATTTTGCATGTGTATGTTATATTTGTTACAATTGATGTACAAATGTTGAAGCATTGCTACTAACCATGGCCAATGGTTTACATTATGGTTTACATTTTGCACCGTACACTTTTACAGGTTTTGTCAAAATTTGAAATGTCCTGTATTTGTCATTACAAGATCATGCAGAACAATTCCAATGTCCTATGTTCCATCTATTCTATTCTTCCCTCCCCCTCTCCTCAGAAGCTATGATAACCACTAAGTTTCAATATTTGAAGAATAAGGTTCATCGTTACTTGCAATACTAATAAGGGCTTGACATATTGGTCTGTTGTATTTTATTAGGCACTGCCTATGTTCTTGAGAGATTCTCAATCCTTTCATTGAGAACATAACAAGACTCCCCAGGATGGAAGTTTAATATTGTCTTGTTTATTGTGTGGGTCTCCACCCACTGTGATAACACACTGAAAAGATAACACTTTCCTATTCCGTAGACACGTGCCCCAGGCGTGCCCTATACCTCATATACCCTACCCCCAACACCATACACCAGTAATGATCTCCTGCCATATTTGCCAGAAGAACATTCCCAGCATTGTAGTTTTAACCACAGACCTACAAATCCCCAGAGTTAACCTGTTCCTTCCTGCAACCCTCTCCCCAGTTCCATGGATAGTCCAACCCAAACCCCCATCTTCTCTCCCTCACATTCCTGCACCATGGAACCCAATCACATCACTGTACCACTATTATCCCTATTCACTGCCTAACCACCCCCTTTCACCTTATCATAGGTTTTGCCTATATTGAGCAGCAGCTAACCAACCTCTACTCCCTTTCTGTCTCCTGATAGCCTATCTTCCAGACTCTTAACTCTGTGAGTCATATCAGTAAGGTCATGTAATATTTGTCTTTCAGTGACTGGCTTGCTTCACGCAACATAAGGTCTTCAAGATTCATCCATATTATCCCTTGTGTTAATAATGCATTCCTTCTTACAGCTTAGTAATATTCCATTGTCTGTACATACCACAATTTGCTTATCCATTCATCTGCTGATGGGTACTTGGGTTGCTTCCAACTTTGGGCAATAATGATTAATGCCGCTATGAACATTGGTGTGCATGTATCTCTTCGTGTCCCAGCTTTTAATTCCTCTGGGTATATACCCAGAAGTGGTATTGCTGGACAATATGGCAATTCTATAGTTAGCTTCCTGAGGAACCATCAGACTGTCCTCCACAATGCCTTCACCATTCTACATCCCCACTGGCAGTAGATGAGGGTTCCCATTCCTCCACATCCTCTCCAACACTTGTAGTTCTGTTTTTTTAATAGCTGCCAGTCTAATAGGTGTAAGATGATATCTCATTGTAGTTTTGATTTGCATTTCCTGAATAGCTACTGATGCTGAGCATTTTTTCACATGCTTTTTAGCCATTTGTATTTCTTTTTTGGAGAAGTGTCTATTCAAATCACTTGCCCATTTTTCAAATGGGTTGTCTTTTTTTTTTTTTTTTTTAAT
>JAQZBX010034787.1:7261-24951 GCA_029593785.1 Cabassous unicinctus | reverse complement strand
AAAAAAAAAAAAAAAAAAAAAAGCAAAGGAAAAGCACCCATGAGAGCTGGGGTTGCCATTTCTGACTGAGTTGGAGTTGGGAAATACCAGGAGCCTTATAGGAAGATGCTCCTGGGTTCTTGGCCAAAGAACAGCTCTGTATTTATGTATACATAAAACTTGCCGACCTGGACATAGGGCACGCTACCTTCTGGGCTTAGGCTGCCATTTATTTTCATTCACGAGGTAGTGTTAGCTGCTCAGCTTTAAAAGAACTGGCTTTTCAGCAGTATTTTTACCCTTGAGAGTATATAGAGAGAGCTCTGTGTTGTATATTAATCAGAGCTTTCACGACTTGCTTTGAATGGTATTCGAAATGTGTCTGGGAGAGTGGTGAATGAACTCTGCCCAAAGTGTGCTCTATTATTTATTACTCAAGAGCCTTTTCACCTGAGACGTAGGCTGAAATTAAAGGCAGCAAATATCTACCTTTGCTAACTCAATGTTCTTCCCAGTTGCCGCTCCTTATGCACCCTCCTCCCCCCACCAAAGGGTTTCAGGGTTTTTTGATAGCTCCTAAGTGTTAGTTTGTAACTAAAATCGTACTAACATTGCAGTTTAAAAATGCCCACTCTGTCCACTGGTGTGTGGATCTCAGAGCACACCATGCTCTGCAAACACTGCAAACTTGCTTGGAAGCTGCTCCTCAGAACAAATGCCCTCCCTTTTCCCAGTTGGGAAACTCTTACTTGTCCTACAAAGCTTGGCTTGGCTGTCACTTCCTCCTCTGACTCCAGGGCTGTCCCTGGCAGTTAGTCACTCTCTTTTCTGTGCTCCGACTATCCTTTGTTCATGCTTCTGCCATACGCATTCTCAAGGGAATTGGTCCTTGAGAGACAAAAGAAATCCTATTCTTTTTGTGTATGCAACACAAATATACATACAATACACAAACAGATATACAGTATGTACCATTTCATGGTGTGGGAGATTAGGAAAAAATATGAAAAAATTCTCCTTATGGTGGTGATAATGAAAAATCGTTGAAAAACCCTACTTCATCATAACTCTTGCCCCCTTGTAGAGCAATCATTACCTTGTATTAGACTGTGTATCTCTTACAAGTTAGAAAACTATGGTTTTGAAGCTCCAGCCTCTAGCACATTACTAGCTATATATTAGCATTGAATAGTTATTTACTTGAAGGAGTAGATGATGATTGAGCTGCTTGCTTCCAAGGATGACTGCTCTACATCAGAAACACCTGCAACAAATAATTTTTTAATACCAATTTGCAGGCTTTACCTCCACAAATATACATGAGAGGATCTGGAGTAGGGCTTAGGGAGTGTGTTTTAAAATGTTCCTTGGGATTTGGGCTTGGGTTTGGGAACTGCTGCTACAGCCTACGAATCAGCTTCTCTTTTCTTTTGAAAATGGTTCCATTTCTTAAAAAGTGTGTTTGTGTGTGTATCATAATTCATCTGCTCGGTATTTCCTGCCCTAGTGAGACCACGGAGCACTGGTTTCTGTTGAGGGTGCCATTTTCTAAAAGGAACATTGGCAGGCTCGGGCATTTCTCTTTTTGAGGATTTTAGACCAGAAGTTGCTGGGAATGTGGTAGGCAGAGTGACTGGCTCACCCTCAGGAATATCTGGTGCTGGGTTTCTTTTGCTTGCCTTCTGGGCTAGATGGATGCCTAGAAAAAGGGTGGAGGCTCTGTGGGTATCTGGGGTGCCATGGATGGAAGCACTGAAGGGTAATTCCTAGTGGCATGGCCCGAACTCTTTCTTTAATCCTGTTCTGGAAAGAGATTGTTTCAAAAACTTTAATGGTGCTGTGGGAGACATGCTTATCAAATCCATGTATGACACACAACAAAGAGGGAGGACATGCATAGAAATGACAGAAATGACATATGCATAGAAATGATAGAAATGACAACTCTTTAAAAACTGCCAACAGGTTAGCGCAGGGTTTCTTAACCTTTTTTTTTTTTCCACGGACCCCTTTGCCAGTCAGGTGAAAACCACGGACCCCTTACTAAGTCCACACTATACTGTGTGTATTATTTAATAAATATATCACACCTGCACCAACACGTCCCCACAAGAATAAGGTTTTTTTTGAATTTCGGTTCAAGTTCATGGACCCCTGGTTAAGAACCTGTGGGTTAGGTAGAGCAAAAGTTTTCAACTCTTTCAGACCCAACACCCCCTTTATATAAGATATTTTGTACTGGCACTTTATTATTGTGAAATGAATGTCATTCATAATATAAAATAACTATACAGGAATTTTAAAAAATCAAAGTAATGTCTTAAACATAATGTAAAGGAGAAACAAAAAAACCAGAATTACATTAGATAATTGTCCCTGGTGTAATGAGTTCATTTGGATTTAAGAGAAGTAAGATAAGCTTAATTAGATATCATTGACACTTTTTCTTTATATTTGACATTTTGAAGTAAGAGTTAAATAAGTATTAGTGCATATGTACATAAATACTGTAATGTTGAGCTGTGCTGGTGACGCAAATTGTAGTTTGTCGTAAATGATGTGATTATCTAAAATGGTGAATAATGTCATCGAAAGTTCTGAACAGAACAAACTACACTTTTCCCTTGATTGATACAGTACTTGCTTTCCTGGAAAATTCTTTATATATTAACCCCCTGGGAAAAATATCTTGCATTTATAACTAAAATGGAATTAGATTCTGGGCAGATAATTATAAACAGTTTTTTCACATCCGGATGTCATGTGGGGTGTGAGTCAGTTCTTTATTTTGCAGGACTATCTTGTCCACGATGAGATGTCCAAGCTCTGCTCACTAAATGCTACTAATGCCCTACTCTGACCATGGGACAACCCAAACTGTCCCTACAAAGTGCTGTGTCTTCCAGTATAGCATTAAGATAAGCTATAGTTAGAATCAATTTAAGTCCATTTATTTAGATTGAGGAAATGACCACTGAAAACAGAATGGAGAAAAATGATTCAGCACAGGAAAGGATAACAAAAGTTTGGGAGGGAGCAGATGTAGTTCAGGTAGTTGAGTGCCTGCTTCCCATAAGCAAAGTGCCAGGTTCGTTCCCTGGGTACCTCCTAAAAACAAAAAACAAACAAACAAGCAAATGAAAAAACCAGCTCTCTTTGGGGAGTGGGTGTAGCTCAGTGGTTGAGTGCCTGCTTCCCGTGTATGAGGCTCTGGGTTCAATCCCCGGTACCTCCTAAAAAAAAAAAAAGTTTGGTGATTTTTGTTTACCGTAAGTAAAATATGACTAAATAGTTTTGTGTGATTAACAGAGAGCTAACACCCGTAGGCTGATTGGGAGAAGTTCAGTAACTAGGTCAGCTCTGTCCAACAGAAATATAATATGAGCACCTATGTAATTTGAATTTTTCTGGTATTTTTTTTTTTTTTAAATAAAGAGACACAGGTGAAATGAATTTAATATTTTTATTTAACCCAACATATCCAAAATATTATCTTTTCAACATGTTATCAATATGAAATTTTATTGAACTATTTACGTTTGTTTTTTCATAATAAGTTTCTCAAAAAAATTTTTTTTAACTTACAGCACATCTCACATTTCAAGTACTCAAGGGTTGTACGCTGGCTCCTAGTCATGTCTTGTTTGGTTATCCTATGGCTTAAAAATTAAAAGTTGAATTCTGTATTTTCCAGGATGCTGCTGAGGGTGAGCTGAGCAATCCCAACTCAAACTGCCTTAAGAAAGAGAACTTTGTTCTCGTACATAAGTCAAGAGGTAGGGTGGGCTCGAGGACTAGTTGGCTCAGCACTTCTGCTGTCATCAAGGATGTGGTTCCTTTCCATCTGTCCGTTCTGGCATTCTCAGCCGGAGGCCACCTCCTCTCATGGCTGTAAGATGGCGGCTAGCAGAAAGGGGCTCATGCTTCCTTGTTTGCATCCAACAGGAAGGATGGAGGCACCTCTCCTCCAAACGGGGAATACAATCATCAGGGTCAGAATGGCTGTGGATATGCTCGGGATGGGCGCAGGCATGCCTTTGGCTGGGACTTTCCTCTCCATTGACGCACCACATGCCGCGCTGTTTCGTATTTCTTACACCTGCTTTCTTCTCTCGCTAAACCTCTCTGTCCCTGGAAGCATTTGAGTGTATGATGCCTCATGAAGCCGGGGCTTCAAATCATTGTTGATGGATGACACAGGCAACGTTGTATTTAATGTTGCTTTAAGGGACTATAAGAAAATGGGAGCAGATTCAGAGGAGACAGCTAAGGTGACAAAAGGAGCTGAAATCACATCATATGAGAAATGTGGAAGGGAATGGAGGTGTAAACACATGAGAAGTGGGGGGCCTGCTTCTGGGTAGGTAATAAAATGGTATTATTTTTGCAGAATATGCTAACAAATTTATGCATATTCATTAGTAAATAATAATAAATTAACGTGTATTGATGAGTTAAGTACTGCTTTACCTGCAATATCGTCTAAAATCCTTCCTAAACCCCATGAAGCAGATGCTATTTGCATCCCTAATTTACAAATGAGAAAACAGAGGCTTAGGCAGGTAAGTTAATTTGTCCAAAGTCATAGAGTCATAGGCTGGCAGGGCTGAGCCCGCTGTGTACTGATCTCATACAGGCTAAGCTATGGGTCCCCACGAACCTAATCACATGTAGAAGTAGACACGCATGTCCATATACAATCTCAATACTCCACGGTGAGGTGTGACATCACGTGGTACAGGATCAATTGCCAAATGAGTGGGGCCAGCAGTGAAGTGTTCAACCCTTTATATGGGGCATAAACAAATAATAAATTAGAAAGAAAGAATATTGCTAGCTGCAAGATGCCAGCTGTAATTTCAAGAAAATGTTGATTGCGTGTTTTAAGAACTATTTCACAAAGCCTTGCTCCAGTACAGATTTCCCTTTTAAGGTAGCATGAAAAAAAAAAGGAGAGATGTTTATTTTTACTTGTTTATTGTTTCTTTGTCAGCAGCTGTGCCGATCTGGTGTTGATTATGCAGAGAAGAATTATTTTGATTATTGACAGTTGGCATTCTTCTCATAATTTGGAGTTCTTCATTTCAGAATTGTTTCCTCACCTCCTCTCCTGCCTGCACATGAATAAAAATCTAAAAGCACTTGCCAGGATCCTTACCCGAGGCAGCTGCCGGGAGGACTGCAGTCGCAAGTTCAGCTGCGATTCTAAGGTCAACTCTCCCTGCCGCTTGTTCCTGTCTCAAACATCATTTCAGAGCAGTGGAGCTTGCCTGGTTCACCCTCGGTGCCTGAAAGGCCTTTCTTTATGGGGTGCCTCTTTTTTATGGGCTGACTTTCCCCTGCGTCTCCATCTTCTGGCTGGGTGCCCCCTCGTCTCCTAGCCGTCTCCATTCAGAAAGGTCTGCCAGTGCGTTGCCAGTCAGGGTCAGCTGAAACCAATGGTGTGTTTCCTTAGAAAGTGGACTGCTTGAAAAACAAAAACAGTCTGATGGTCCTACGCTCAGGTAATGTTGAAATGGTGTAGCTAACAGCTCCCTTTGGTGTCTTCTGCCAAATCCCCCCGGCCTGTCTCTGATTTCAGCATCAGCTCGGGCACACACCAAGATGACAGAATCCTCCCTCAAGCTTCCCCTGGCAGTGGGTGGTAACATCCTAGGGATGACAATCCTCGGCCGAGGGGGGTGGGCAGAGGCCAGTGGGTGATTAATCAGGCGGGCAGTTTTGGGAGGCGCTTCCCCTCCTTCTCGGAGATCCTGGCAGATTCAAACCTGCTGTCTGCACCAGTGACCCCAACAGACTTCCTTATTTTGGCTTTTCCTGCTTTCATGGACCACCTCCCAAACAAAGGATGTGCACGCAAGCCCGTGTCTCAGGCTCTACTTTTGGGGAAACACAAAATGAAATAGTTAAAAAAAGATTTTCCCCACTTAATTTGTTTCTCTTCTCTCCTTTCCCAGGTCTTATCTGTATCTATTACTTTGGAGTAAGTATCAAAATTTACTCTTGTAGGAGTAATATTGGCTTAGTGAAAAAAATAAAAAAAATCTTTATTTACATCAAAATTGTCTCTTTCTGGAGGCAATTCAACATGGCAGACAGATCTGGAATTGAATTGTCTCTCTGCTGCATTCCAATCATGAGAACTTGGATCAGTTATTTACCTACGCAAGGCCTTAGTTCTATCTTCTGTAAAATAGAATGTATTAGTCAGCCAAAGAGGTGCTGATGCAAAGTACCAGAAATCTGTTGGCTTTTATAAAGGGTATTTATTTGGGGTAAAACCTTACAGTTACAAGGCCCTAGAGAGTCTAACTCAAGGTCCCATAAGAGGTACTTTCTCTCCCAAAGTCTGTTGCCACATGTAGAAGCAAGATGGCCGGCCATGCCGTCGAGGGTTCAGCCTTCGCCTTTCCTCTTAAGGCTCCATTGTCCCAGCCTCTTCCCATCTCAGCTGTAGGCTAGGGGGCTCGTTTCTTTCCTGGCCTGCTCAGTTGCTCAGGGCTCTGGTCTCTTCAGCTGCGAACTGTCAGGCGAATTGCTCATCTCTCTTCCCGGGGCCTTGTTTATGGAGCACTCTCTCTTCCTACGTATCTGCTTCTGTCTATCTTCTCCACGTAAAATCTGTCTTATTGGACCACTAAGGGGGCGGGGACTCAACCGTGCATGCCTTAATGATGTGTTCGAATCAAAGCCCTAACCTTAACATATTTAATCAAAGGCATCTCAGCTGAATCTAATACAATTAAAGGATATCACACCCAGAGGAACAGACCAGTTTACAAACATTATCAAATATCGTTTTTTGGAATTCGTAAATAATAAACTGCTACATGCATTGAGCATTTTTACATGGATGTTATGCATATTAATTGACATCATGCATACGCATGCTAGCCTGGTGCTGAGCACCTACTCTATTTTATTGAGTATTATACAAAACAAACAAAACAAAAAAGCCCCCCTACTAAACCACATGTACTCCCTCTACTTCTCCTCGGGGGTATCCACTGTGTCTGATGTGTAATCTGGAACTTTTACGATGTTTACACAACATGTGTATATGCACTTTTATATATTTTATTTTCTCTTTTATGCACATGGGACATGGTATACACACTCCTTTGCAATCCACTTAAAAAAAAAATGGGGGTGGTGGTGGTGCAGATGTGGCTCAAATGGTTGGGCATTCGTCTCCCATATGGAGGGACCTGGGTTCGATCTCCGGGACCTCCCGGTAAAATAAAGAAAAATATAGAAGGCGTGTGGGCCACCAGGCCCCGCAAGCAGGCATGCCACTAGGCCCCATGTACGGGCGTGCCAGGCCCCACCAAGCCATGCAGCAAGATGATGGCATAACAGGAGAGTGACACAAAGGGAGAGCCAAGATGAGACACGCTGAAAAACCAGGAACTGAGGTGGCACAGGTGGCAGAACGCCTCTTTCCCATATCAGAGATTCCCAGCATCGAATCCTGGTGAAGACAGGAGGAGAAGGATGAGAAGAGAGGGCAGGAAACAGACACAGAGAATTGCCCAGCTAATGGACACAAAAAATAGCAAAAACAAGGGGGGTGTGTGTGTGTGTTAAAAATGGATAAAAGTAATAAATAAATAAATAAATCTTTAAAAATATATATATATTTTATTACAGAAATTGTGAACTCATAAAACAATCATGCACATATGTAGAATTCCCATACAACACCCCTTCACCAACATACCACACCATTGTGGAACATTTGTTAATATTACAAAATAATATCATCAGACCATTACCTCTAACTATGGTCCACAGTGTACATTTAGCATATTTTTTCCATAATCCCCTATTAATAATACAGTACATCTCTGTCATTGATGCAAGAATATTACAGTATTGCTGTTAACTATAGTCCATAGGTTACATTAATTGTATTTTTCCCATGCTTCTCCACATTCCCATCACCCTGCAGTAGAGGCGTACATCTGTTCTAGTTCACAGAAGGACATTCTTGCATTTGTGCTATTAACCACAATTCTCATCCACCTGTGGGTTCACTGTGTTATTCAACCCTAGATTATTCTCTAGCTTTCTTTCAATTGACATTTACATCTCTAGACTACCCTTTTCAGCCACAATCCCATTTATAAAGCGGCTGCTACTCACTATAATGTATTAAAACCAACTCTATCCATTTCCACACTTTTACAGTCAAGTTAATTAAAACTTCTACATACGTTAAGGATCAGTACTTCTTCTCAGCTCTCCTCTTATCTCCTAATAAACTATACTCTAGGTTTTAACTCCATGCTTTTATTCTTCACATTTAGTTCATATTAGTGAGAACATGCAATATTTGTCCTTTTGGGTCTGGCTTATTTCACTTAGCATAATGTCTTCAAGGTTCATCCATGTTATTGTATGCATCTCAATTTCATTTCTTACTGCAGCATAGTATTCCATTGTTCATACATACCACATTTTGTTTATCTAGTCATTAGTTGATGGACACTTGGGTTGTTTCCATCTTTTGGCAATTGTGAATAATGCCACTATGAACATCAGTGTGCAAATATCTGTTTGCATCACAGTTTTCAGTTTTTCTGGATATATTCCTAGTAGAGGAATTGCTGTGTCATATGGCAGTTCTATATTTAGATTCTTGAGGATCCGCCAAACTGTCTTCCAAAGAGGCTGCACCATTTTATATCCCCCCAACAGTAAAGAAGTGTTCCTATTTTTCGACATCCTCTCCAGCACTTGTTTTCTGTTTTTTTTTGGTAATGGCCATTCTATGTGGTGTGAGATGATATCTCATTGCTGTTTTGATGTGCATTTCCCTAAAACCTGGTGATATTGAACATTTTTTTCATGTGTTTTTTGGCCATTTGCATTTCTTCTTTGGAGAAATGTCTACTTAAGCCTTTTGCCTATTTTTAAATTGGATTGCTTACTCTTTTATTATTGGGTTGTGTGATCTCTTTATATAGAATTGAAATCAAACTCTTATCGGATATGTGGTTTCCAAAGATTTTCTCCCATTGAGTGGGCTGCCTTTTCACCTTCTTGATGCAGTCCTTTGAATCACAAAAGTGTTTAAGTTTGAGGAGGTCCCATTTATCCATGTTTTCCTTTGTGGCTTGTTCTTTCTGTGTAAAGCTTAAGAATCTGCCACCTACCACCAGGTCTTGAAGATGTTTTCCTACATTTTCTTCTAGAAGCTTTTATATTTAGGTCTTTGATCCATTTTGAGTTAATTTTTATATAAGGTGTGAGATAGGGGTCCTCTTTCTTTCTTTTGGGGTATTGATATCCAGTTCTCCCAGCACCATTCGTTGAATAGATTGTTCTGCCCCAGTTGGGTGGTTTTGAAAGTCTTGTCAAAAATCCTTTGACCATAAAAAATAACATTTATGTAAGCAAATGCACATATATGCATATGTATTTATATATCATTTTACAAAATTGGTACGTATTGTGAAAAATTTGATTTTTACCCACAATAAAAAAAAAAAAAGGAAAAAAAAAATCCTTTGACCATAGATGTGAGGAACTGTTTCTGAACCATCACTTTTATTCCATTGGTCTATATGTCTATCTTTATGCAGGTACCATGCTGTTTTACCACCGTAGCAAGGTAACATGATTTAAAGTCTGGAAGTGAGAGTCCTCCAATTTTGCTTTTCCTTTTTAAGATGTTTCTGGTTATTCAGGGCCCCTTATCCTTCCAAATACATTTGATAATTGTGTTTTCAATTTGTTTAAAAAAATGCTGGTGGAATTTTTATTGGGATTGTGTTGAATCTGTATATCAATTTGGGAAGAATTTACATCTCAATGATATTTAGTCTTCCAATCCATGAGCATGGAATATTTTTTCAATTATTTAGGTCTTTTAAAATTTCTTTAAGCAATGCTTTGCAGTTTTCTGAATACAAGTGCTTTACATCCTTGGTTAAGTTTATTCCTAAATATTTTATTCTTTTAGTCGCTATTATAAATGGAATTTTTTCCTGACTTCCTCCTCAGATTGCACATTACTAGTGTATAGAAACACCATTGATTTTTGCATATTAACCTTGTGTCCTGACACTCTACTAAAATTGTTTATTAGCTCTAACAGCTTTGTTGTAGATTTTTCAGGACTTTCTTGGTATAGGATCATATCTGCAAATAGCAAAAGTTTTATTTCTTCCTTTCTGATTTGGATGCCTTTTATTTCTTTTTCTTGCCTGATTGCTCTAGCTAGAACCTCTAGAACTATATTGAACAACAGTGGTGACAGTGGGCATCCTTGTCTTCTTCCTGATCTCAATGGGAAAGCGTTCACTCTTTCACCGTTGAGTACAATGTTAGCTCTGGGTTTTTCATATATGGCCTTTATCATGTTGAGAAAGTTTACTTCAACTCTTATCTTTTATAGTATTTTTATCAGAAAAGGATGCTGTATTTTGTCAAATGCCTTTTCTGCATCAATCAATAAGATCATGTGCTTTTACTTCTTTGATTTATTAATGTGGTGTATTACGCTAATTGATTGTCTTGTGTTGAACCACCGTTGCTTGCCTGGTATAAAACCCACTTGATCATGATGAAGAATTCTTTTAATGTATTGTTGGATTTGATTAGCAAGTATTTTGTTGAGGATTTTGCATTTGTATTCATTAGGGAAATGGATCTGTAATTTTCTTTTACTGTAATATCTTTATCTGGTTTTGGTATTAGGGTGATATTGGCTTCATAAAATGAGTTTGGTAGCATTCCTTCTTTTTCAATTTTTTGGAAGAGCTTTAGTAAGATTGGTATTAAGGGAAGCGGATGTGGCTCAAGTGATTGGGCTCCCATCTACCATATGGGAGGTCCCGGGTTCGACTCCCGGGACTTCCTGCTGAAAAGTGAGCTGGCCCATGGGGCGAGCTGGTGCAACAAAAAAGAGACAAAGAGGAGAGACAATGAGAGACACAACAAACCAGGGAGCTGAGGTGGCTCAAGAGATTGAGTGCCTCTTTCCCACATCGGAAGGTCTCAGGATTGGTTCCTGGTGCCTCCTAAAGAGAAAGATGGGAAGAGAAGACAAGCAGACACAGAAAGCACACAGTGAATGAACACAGAGAGCATGACAGTGAGTGTAAACAAAACAAAACAAAAACAAAACACAAAAAAACAAGGATGGTGATAAATAAATAAAACAAATCTTAAAAAAAAAAAAAGATTGGTATTAAATCTTTGAGTGTTTGGTAGAACTCACCTGTGAAACCATCTGGTCCTGGACTTTTCATTTTGGGGAATTGTTTGATGACTGTTTCAATCTCTTTACTTGTGATTGGTTGGTTGAGGTCTTCTATTTCTTCTAGGGTCAGTGTAGGTTGTTTGTATGTTCCTAGGAATTTTTCCATTTTGTCTATATTGTCTAGTTTGTTGGCATAAGTTGTGCATAGTATCCTCTTATGATCTCTCTTATTTCTGTGGGGTCAGGAGTAATGTCCCTGCTTTCATTTTTTATTTTATTTTATTGCATCTTCTCTCTCTTTTTTTTGTCAGTCTAGCTAAGGGTTTGTTGATTTTGTTAATCTTCTTGAAGAACCAAACTTTTGGTTTTGTTGATTCTCTCTATTGTTTTTTTTTTTTGTTGTTGTTGTTGTTGTTCTTAATTTCATTTATTTCTGCTCTGATCTTTGTTGTGTCATTCCTTCTAATTGCTTTGGGAGTAGTTTTCTGTTCTTTTTCTTGTTCCTCCAGCTGTGCAGTTATGTCATTGATTTCAGCAGTTTCTTCTTTTTTAATATAAGCATAGAGGACTATAAATTTCCCTCTCAGCACTGCCTTTGTTGCATCCCATAGGTTCTGATATGTTGTGTTCTTGTTTTCATTCATTTCAAGATATTTTCTGATTTCTCTCGCAATTCTTTGACCCCCTGATTATTTAAGTGTGTTGTTTAATCTCCATATATTTGTAAATGATCCTATTTTCTGCCTCTTCCTGATTTCCAACTTAATTCCATTATGATCAGAGAAAGTGCTTTGAATAATTTCAATCTTTTTGAATTTATGTACATCTGCTTTGTAACCCAACATATGGTCTATCCTGGGGAAAGATCCGTTAGCACTTAAGAAGAATATATATCCTGCTGTTTTGGGGTACAATGTACTGTATATATCTCTTAGGTTTAGTTCATTTATCATATTATTCTATCTCTCTGTTTCTTTATTGGACCTCTGCCCAGATGTTCTACCCAATGATGAGAGTGTTGTAGAGATATCTATTTCTCCCTTCAGTTTTGCCTATGTTTGCTTCATGTAATTTGGGGCATCCTGGTTAGGTGCACATACACTTATGATTGTTATTACTTCTTGGTGAATTGCCCCTTTTATTAATATATAATGTCCTTCCTTGTCTCTAATAATAGTTTTTCTTTTAAAGTCTATTTCATCTGATATAAGTATAGCTACAACAGGGTTTTTTTGGTTACTGCATGTGTGGAATATCTTTTTCCAGCCTTTAACTTTCAATCTATTGGTATCCTTGTATCTAAGGTGAGTCTCTTGTAGACTGCATATGGATGGCTCATATTTTCTTATCCATTCTGCCTTTCTGTGTCTTTTGATTGGGGAGTTTAATCCATTAATATTCAATGTTATTACTGCAAAGGGAGTTCTTGTTTCACACATTTTGACCTTTGGGTTTTATCTGTCATATTTTATTTTCACAATCTTTTTACACTTTTAGTTACTTTTTCTGATATAATCTTCATTTCTAGACTCTCTTCCAAGCCTCTTTCTCCTGTCTTTTCTTTTCAGGATGTAGCACTCCCTTTACTATTTCCTGAAAAGCTGGTCTCTTGGTTACAAACTCTCTCAATTTCTGTTTATCTGTGAATATTCTAAATTCTCCATCATTTTTGAAAGACAGTCTTGCCATATATAAGATTCTTGGCTGGCAGTTTTTCTCTTGCAGTATCTTAAATATATCATACCACTGCCTTCTTGCTTCCATGGTTTCTGATGAGAAATTAGCATTTAATCTGATAGGGTGTCCCTTGTATGTTATGCATTGCTCTTCTCTTGCTGCTCTCAGGACTCCCTCCTTATCTTTCATATTTGACATTCTAATTAGTATGTGTCTCAGGATCGGTCTATTTGGATTTATTCAGATGGGAGTACATTGGGCTTCATGATCACAGATATCTATGTCCTTCAATAGGGTTGGGAAATTTTCTACCATTATTTCTTCAAATATTTCTTCTGCCCCCTTTCCCATCTCTTATCCTTCTGGTACAACCATGACATGTATGTTTGCATATCTCTTGCCATCATTTAGTTCCCTGAGACCCTGTTCAATTTTTCCCATTCTTTTCTTCATCTGTTCTTTTGTATTTTCACTTTCAGAGGCTATGTCTTCAAGCTCACTGATCCTTTCTTCTACCTCCTCAAATCTACTGTTATATACCTCTAGTGTATTTTTTCTTTCTTTTATTGTGCCTTTCATTACCATAAAATCTGCTATTTTTCCATATATGCTTTCAAATTCTTCTTTGTGCTCATCCAGTGTCTTCTTAATATCCTTAATCTCTTTAGCCATCTCATTGAATTTACTAAGGAGATTTGTTTGAACATCTATGATTAATTGTTTCAACTCCTTTACATCATCTGGAGGCTTATCTTTTTCCTTTGACTGGTCCATATCTTCCTGTTTCTTGGTATGGATTGCAATTTTTTGTTGATGTCTTGGCATCTGGTTTAATAGATGTATTCATTCTGGGTGCAGTTTCTCTCTTTAGTTTAGGGTTTTCTTGCCTTTTCTCCCTTGCTGGTTGTGTAGTCAGAACTGAGGATGTAGTAGGTACTGTAAGCTATGGAGGCTGAAGCTGCCTGTGTTGCCCCAGCAACTGACGAATCTTTTCCCACCTTTCTCCTCTGCCAGGGGTAGGGACAGAGCCATAGCCATGTGTAATAATCCATGTTGTGCATGCCAAGACCATCTGTAGTTGCCCAGAGTCTGATGAAGTTTCATGCCTCTTCCTCCCCTGCCTGGTGTGGGGATGAAGCTGCAGGTGTGGGCAGTAATCTATGCTGTGTGGGTCCAAAATGACCACAGTTGGCCAGGTAGACTGATGTTGCACTGCTCCCCTCCTCCCCTGCCAGGGTTGGGGATGGACCCTCCAGAGTGCCCAAAAATCTAATCTGTGAGGAAGGAATATGCCTGCAGTTGCCCTGAGAGGCTGAGGGAGTACTTTCCCTTCTGCCCTTTATGGGGTGGGGATGGAACCACAGTTGCCCAACAGTTCAGTCCATATACACCAAAAGTGCCTGCCATTGCCTGGAAAGGCTGAAGAAACACCAGCCCCTACTATCCTATTGGGCGATGGGGGTGGATCCACTGGTGCCCACCAGTCCAGTCCCTGCAGGCCGAAAGGCTGCAGAAACACATTTTCCCTCCTATCCTACTTAGGGGTAGGGCTTGAGCCCCAGGTGTCTGACTATTTAGTCTGTGCTGGTTCAAAGTGCCTGCAGTTGCCTGGAGAGGCTGGAAGAGGATTCTTCTCCAGAGCCTCACGATAAGAGTCCAGCCTGGCTGATGCTTTGATTTTTGCCTTGTGAGATCCAGAGGAGAGAATCCAGTCAAGCCCACCTGGTCTTCTGACCTATAGACTGAGAGCTAATACGTGTTGTTTTAAGCTGTTAAATTTGTGGGAACTCTTTACATAACAACAGAAAACCTAAAGTAGAGCAGGAAAAGATAAGAAAGCACCTCTCGAGAGAGTTTTCCTTCTTCTCCATCACAGACATTGTTAATATCTTTTGATGAGCAGCAGCTTTTCAAAATCAACTGTGATAAAAATCAAAATCCACAGGACCTCGGGATCATTATAATATTGAGAATTTAATTGGTGTCCGGCACTGTTCTAAGGAATTAACATATATGAGCTCATTTAATACACACACCAATTCTATGCAGTAGGTACTCCTGTGTCCCTGTTGCATGGATGAGGAGGCTGTGGCACAGAGAGGTTAAGAAACTTGTTAAATGTAAGACAGATAATAATCAACAGCCGGGATGCAAACCCAGGCTGTCTGTCAGGCTGACTCATGACCTTTAACCACTGCACCTTAAGGTCATGGAGAAAGTTGTTATGGGCAGGAATTGTGATGAAAGCAGCTGATGGGAGGAATTCTTGCCGTTGTAGAAGAGGAGGGAAGGCTCGTATGTGATCAAATGGTTTTTGAGCTACCTTAGAGCTTTTCTTCATGAAGAATCCTATTTCCTAGGAGGTCTAAGAGAAGTGACAATAGGTACCCTGTTGCCTGACCGAACAATCCAGTTGGAAGACCCCAATCTTGGTCCCAGATCCATCACTTACCAGTTATATAGACTTGGGCAAGGCATTTAACCCCTCTGGATGTTCGATAGTTTATATGACAAACAGGAGTCATCATATCTGCCTCCCTCCTTCACAGGCTCATTGTGGGTATCAGAGAGAAGCACCCTCGCAAACAGACTTTAGACACACAAAACACACATGTACTTTACAATCAGTTTAACACAATACCTTCAACTGAAATTCTGGACTCTGGGTTTTATCTGGTCCTTAGCATAGTCTTTAACAATTTGGATTTTGTTGTCTTTCGTGAGTTTTCCTAAGGGTATACTCAAAGTGGCGGAGCTGCAGAGATGTTTGTGGTTCTGTCACGGAGACCCTTTGACTCTGAATTTACCAAGGACCTCTCCAGTTCCCACCAGCACCTTTAAAGAGGTGGGCCTTCTTGGGCTCAGTCTTCCATCTTTATCCCCAGGCTCACAGCCCACCATTTAAGGACACAGTCCCTAAGGATGTCGTGTGATGCAGAATAAAGTCCCTCTTGGGAGGATAACAGTCCTGACTCCTAAGCTGACTCAGAGGAACTGTTAAACACATGCTCTTTGGAAGTGTGTGTGTCTCCACAGAAGATATCAAACAACTAAGAGTCAGAACAGTTTACATAATCTCTTAGTGACATCCAAGTCCTTCAACATAGTGTTTCTGAAGGATGTAGACAGACTCCCCAAAGCCAAAGCTCTTCATATGTGATTTTATTTCAAAATCGCTTTGTCCTGGATATGTCTCATGCACAGTATCAGAAAGAGGCTTGGACCCGGGAGTTATCTAGCTCCCAGGCAGGCAGAGCTTAAAAGGTACAGTTTAGGATTTCTCAGCTCCTCTTTCTGATGGAATCAAAAGCAAAGATGCCTGGTATTGGTTAGTCTGAATTGAGGGTCTTCAGGCTGGTGGGGAATCCTCTTCTGTTGAGTGGCCCTAGTTTTCATCTGCAAAGTCGAGCATGAGTTGCTAGGGCTTTCAGGAACCAGGTATTCAGACGAGCCCTTCCTCTGTGAATCCCACAAGTGTAAAGAAACTAATACACTGATACGAATCAGATGCGCGGGTGTCTGTTCTTTTCCATTCTCCTCTTCCATTTCATTCTATGCTATTATATTTTATTAATAGCCATTTTATTCTATGCCATCCCATTCCATTACGTTAGAACTTATAACTTTATATTCTCTATTATTCTGGTCTCATCCATTCCATTCCATTCCCTTTCATAGCCATGTATTGAGCTCTTGTTTTCCTGAGAGGGATTTTGTTAAATGTTGCAAAGAAAATTCTTGTGTGCAAATGTGTGTGTTTTGAGGAGTAGATTTCAGGATTTCACTATCATTGAGAAAAACTCCGTATTTCTTGAACTCCTCTCTAGGAATATTCAGGAATGAATGTTGGATGAATTTGAAATGTGACAAAATAAAGGAACCTGCAAAATAAAGGAACCCTGCAGTGGGTTTTACCTCAGTAAAACCCACTGTGCCCTTCTGAATGCAGACATAGAAAAAGCTTCCACCCATCACCCTTGTGCCATCCTGGTACCAGGTAGCTGCTGGAAAAGGAGTGCAGAAATATAAGTCCAAGAAGCAGCCCCTCTGGGTGAGGGACTGGTGGCCATGTGGCTGGGAGACTCAACTTGGCCTGCCTCGGATGCCGACTGGGGGTGGCCTGAAATCAGCTATCCATTTGTCAGTCTGTGAGACGCTTTCACATTTTCTGTTTTGAAGAATCGATGAAGATTTTCATCCTTGGAGTGCATTTCTGCCTTTCATTCTTTCTTTTTTTGCTAGTCCCCTGGTGAATGACTGATGAACTTCCAAATAGTTACTGTTCACTTCAGATGAGAGGCCTGTGTCCTTCAGGGCTCTCAGTTGCAAGCAACAACACCTATTTCTAGCGGTTAACGCAGAAAATGAAATGATCAAAAGAGTGTTGGGGAGAATTGTCAGGAAGCCTGGATAACTGTGTGGGAACAAAAGAGGCTAAGGGCACCCAGAACTTTTTAGTATACATATGTCCAAATTTTGCATGGCACATATCTTTGTTAAAACTACTCATTGTTTCTCTGAAATTCAATTTTAACTGGGCATGCTGTATTATTCTGGCAATCTTACTTAGAAGGGCCTTAATTCTGGGCTTGCTTAGGGACCCCAGGCCTGGGAAATTGGCCTTATCTTCACACAGATGCTTGGTAACCATTCTGGAATGTGCCAGGCTTATGTTTCACAGGTTGCTTGCACCTGACCAGCAGGCAAACAGAAACCAGAGTATGCTGAAGAGTCAGACATGGGATGTGGAGACAGGAGGGAAAGGGTGTACAGTGCTGCCTGAGTGGCAAGGGCAAAACTAATTAAAAAAAAAAAATCCGTGGTG